>JAMKQA010002295.1:0-26129 GCA_024699735.1 Posidonia australis | reverse complement strand
ACAGGTGAAGGAGGTTGATTAGATGCATCTCTTTAAGTGCACTATGATGTAAAGCATGACAAGGCTTTTCTTGGTGATGCAAACCATGACATGTCTATCAACAAACCGAGAATTGGATATACAACCTGGAAAAGCTCGCGAACCATTCGAGCCCCTTCTCCAACATATTTTGTATCAGTTCGGTTTGCTACAGCTCTTGCTAGGAGCGTTTTACCGGTTCCAACTGGACCATAACAGAGAACCCCCTTTGGGGGATCTATCCCAAGCATAACAAAATTCTCTGGATGAAGCATGGGGAGCTCCACAACCTGAAAGATTGAAACAATAACAAAAAAATTAAGACCAGGAGGACATGAGGTCCTCATATTACAAACTTCATGAATAAGAAATTATACACACTTCTCGCATTTTTTCAATCTGCTCCTTGCATCCACCAACATCATTGTATGTAACGTCGGGCTTTTCTTCCACAGTCATCATCGTCACACTTGGATCAATGTTTGGAGGTAATGGAATCTGAATTTGAAACTTGTTTTGATATACTCTATCAGAGAGAAAATAATTAGGATGAATGTTAGTCATGAAATGTGGGCCGGATCGGAAGAGTTCGCCTGAACTTAGACCTGGTCAGACCTCTTTTAACAGACAATGGGCCGTGCACGGCCCATGGCCCTTCGATGGGCCGGATTGCTGGCCTGACGGGTCGGGCTCAGTCGAGCCGGTCCATTAGACTAAATTTTAAATTTTAAAATTAAATTTTTTTTATTAATAAAAAATAGTCTTTTAATACATTAAAAAAAATACGTAAAAAAATAAAAAAAAATACAAAGGATGTTTTACATCATTTTTTTTTACATTCCTTATTTTTACACTTTTTCATTATTATTTAATCATTTGTGGAGTCTGTTCTGTCTGTTGAAGTTGATGTCACATCGTCGTCTTCTGATTCAGAATTTAAACTCAATCTCTAAAGGCGGTCAACTGCATCATACCAATCTTTTAAGCAGATAGAGGCTTCTACAGACTTCTTTGATAATTTACATCTTTTATCATTTAATATTCTTTTTCCTACAGAAAATGCAGATTCCAACGTCACAGTTGACGTCGGAATCGTTAGTAAATTTTTTACCACTTTTGCTACTATAGGAAACCTAATAACTATAATAGACCACCACTTTAATATATCTAAGTTATCTATTTCTAAATCACTAAAAGCAATTGGGAATTCTAAATAATTATCTAATTTATTATTTGTAGTTGATTTTACATATTTTTCCTTCTTTTTATTTAATCTACTCCATAAAGAACTACCACTATTACTACTTGTTTGTGTTCCTAAAAAACTAGATTTTGACCACTACTACTACTTTCACAATAATTTCTAACAAATTCTTCAAATAAATTATATAAAGTTGTCTTTATTTTATCATTAAATGAATCTTTATACTCATTTTTATTCATATTACTAAAAATATCATCTATAAGTATCATACAATTAACAAATCTCTGTTTTGGATCCATAATTAAAGCTAAACATGTCCACATTGGAGGCTCACTCTAATAATTATTATATTTAGTTTCCATTAATTTAATAATATCTACAAAAGCTGGAATATTCCTACATTATTGAAAAATATTTGTAATATTAAATAAATTAATTAAAACTAGAGAACTTGTTGGATAATATTGACCAGATAATTGTTTAGTTGTATTATAAAATGGTTTAAAAAATTTATGAATTATATTAGAATTTTGTCAATCTTCATCATTTAAAAAATCATTAGATTTTGCATTATAAAATCCTATAATTATATGATTATAAAGTATACATGAACTTAACATATCATAAGTTGAGTTCCATTTATGTTGAACATCTAACTTAAATTTTCTAGATTTTAAACCATTTTGTGCACATACATGTCTAAATTCTTGATATCTTTTAGCTGATGTTTGAATAAATAAAATAGCTTTTCTTTTATTTTTTATATAAGACTTAATACATTCTATACTATCTTATACAATTAAATTTAAGATATGACAACAACACCTACAATGAAATAATTCACCATTTAATATTAATTTTATATTTCTTCTTAATAATTCTTTTACAACATTGTTATTAGATGCATTATCAAATGATATTGTATTTATTTTAAAAAATATGTTATATTCTTTAGCACTATCTTCTATCATATTTAATATAGCTTTACTAGTATGTGGATGATCAAAAACTTTAAAAGCAATTAATCTTTTTTGTACATTCCATTCTATGTCTATCCAATGTGCAGTTAAAGATAAATATGGATATTTATTTGGATCAGTACAAACATCACATGTTAATGATATTTTACATAATAAACTAAAAATTATTCCAATTAAATCTTTTTTATCTTATTTAAATATTTTATAAATTATATTTCTTATTGTATTTCTAGAAAAACTTTTAAACTGTGGATTTAAATAATTTTACATACATGATTCAAAATTTTTATTTTCAGAAAAAGAAAATGGTTGTTCGTCTTTTACTATGAATTTAATTATTCTTTCCTTAACTTCTTCTATATTATATTTCCAATTAATCATATTACTAGATCATACTTGTAATTTTGATTATTTTTAATCTGTGTTTTCATCTTTATTATGTTTGAGTATACATTTTTGTAAATGTCTAGATATATGACTACACCTATTCCTTTAGGACTTATGTATGTAGTATTACAATAATTACAATAACACTTAGTTTCATCTACATGGTCTATTGTAACATGCTCTCAAATCCAAGAACTTTGTTTCCTAGGTTTTTTAGTGGCTGTGGACTGTGTAATCTGTGTGGGAATTGATTGAGGTTAGTCTGACTCTTTACTAAGGGTATAGTCATGACTATTAACATTACCAAAATTAACCATTTTAATATAAAAAAATGAATATAAAAATAAAAAAACCCTTAACCTAAAAAATCAAAATCCAAAAATGGAAGGATTAGAAGTAAAGAATTTGGAAGAATTAGAAGTAGGGAAATTTTTATATTGCCGGCTCAACTGGTGTAGCATGAAGATTTAAGAGTAGCAGACGCGGCATAATCCAAAGTCAAACAGTCAAATGCTCATTTAAAAAGATTAAATTGGGAGAAAGTGGTAGAGAATATAAGTTGGAGTGGAAAAGAGAAGAGAAGATTAAGTTGTGAAGAAAAATAAATGGAGTTGGAATGTATTTATAGTTGAAAAATAAAAAGATTTAGTGTGAAGAAAAAATTTTAAAAAAACCTAACGTTCCAAACGTGCGCACGAAACGTTGCACAATAACGTTTCTAAGGAACGTTACAAATACTTTTTTTTTTTAATTTCGGACCCATGGGCCCGATCCTTCTTTTTTAAATTTTTGGGCCGATCCGACTGGACCCGGTCCGACCCAACTCAGTCCTCATTTGCGGGCCAAAATGGACTTAATCTATGGATCTGCGTTGGCCTGGCATGTGGGCCTGGCACGGCCCACGACCTACGACAGGCCTGGCCTAGCCCAACCCATTGCTAGGCTCGACGAATCTAGACCATGGTGGGCCTAGATTGGGCCAAACATTCCAGGACCGATCGGTTCGATTTCCATGTCTAACAAAGGTAGAGTGGAGAACTAGATAATTGACAAAAAAATAATCATGTGCTCAACTCATTATAAAAGTGGATACCTAGTGGATTTCCAATCATAATTGGGAGAAAAAAACATTGTTACACTCTTTTTAATAACTCAATTAATTCTATTTTATTTTACCTATATCCGAATTGTGCAAAGCGTCCCTCTAGGTTAGAATCTAGAGGTGTAGAACCCAGGAAATCACAGGTGTACAACTGCAAAGTCTTGCTCCAGTCAACCCAGAAACAGCAAAAAACATACAAACAAAGAGTCGCAATTAAACTACTAGCTGCTGCAAATATAATGGATGAAAAATGTCAAAATTATAAATTTCTATGCCTCTTCGTATGAGATACTGAACAAAAATAGTAATCATACCCCACACGCATGCCCTCTTCAATATCTGTAGGAGAAACTGTCCCCCAGACCTACAACAAACTTCCAAAGAGAAACACAAAATTAAACCTCTAAATTTATCTAATTCTCATATCATAGAAAACTAGAAATAAACAGAAAACAAAATGTGTACCTTGGCAATTTGCTTAACATTGATGACATACTTTGCATCCTCTGTGTTTGGGTTGATTATCTTTGTGCATCTAGCTACCTTTTAACAAAACCAAGTAACCAACAAATAATTCATAATCTACTGTATCATTCTTCCAAAAATTGGTAACATGGATGGTTCCAAATATAGTTATTTACTGTACCCATAGCCTTACCTGAAGAGGTTGCTCTTCCTGCATCAATTGCTAATCAGAAACAAGATCCCACTGGCTGGGAGCAGCTAAACCAGTGTCAGATTCTTTTATTCCTGTAAATGATGAGTGGAAATACTGTCACTACTTAAAATGGCTTATAAACAAATATGTCTGAAAAAATACTATCCTTTTCTCTTAATTGTTGAGGTTAGTTTGATTGACTAAGATCCTAAACAGAAAAGGGAACCTTCGTTCAATATTCAAAATAAGCATCTATCAAGAATGCCCTGCCTACTGGGTTTTAGCATATGATTTGATACTTCCAGTCTTTCCTCAATTTCTTACAACAGTAATTTGTCTATGAGCAGCAATCACTTAAGCACAGGCTTATGATCAGCGTCAAGAGGAACGTGGAGCACCTAATGATGCACCTTCAAGACAAGAGATCACTCCTTTCAACATGATGCATCTCCAATTGAATGCCCTAAATCTAGACTTGAGTCCCGGTCCATTTGACAGTATTCGTTAGTTTATGTAGGACGTGGCCTTTTTTTTTTTTTTTGGAGCGGTAGGATGTGGCCGTTTCTAATATTATATAAAACAAGATAAAAAAAGGAATGTAATCTTTTGTAGTAAAAATGCCACAAAAATACCAAAAAGGAAAAAAAAAACATAATATGGCATCCAGACATTCAGTTAAAATTCCTCTGGATAAAAACGTAATGGTCCTAATTT
Source organism: Posidonia australis (assembly GCA_024699735.1). Lineage (NCBI taxonomy): Eukaryota > Viridiplantae > Streptophyta > Magnoliopsida > Alismatales > Posidoniaceae > Posidonia > Posidonia australis. The sequence goes on along the minus strand of JAMKQA010002295.1, from coordinate 21,066 downwards.
ATGCTGTGAACATATGCCTGTGTCTCACCTACCAAAACTGCTTCCCAAGGCTGGGCAGATTGTGGACAGTCCTAGACCTGTCGATTTCTGACACGACACGATAACACAACATGATATAATCGTATTTAGATTTACCCTTATCATGTCTCGTGTACTTATCGTGTCTATCCGGTAAACACAATTATTAAACGGATCGTTTACGTGTCTAAAGTAAAAAAACCTGATAAGTACATGATAATTACTCGTTACCTAGTCATGTATATAGATTATAACTTTCATTATTTTGAATAGTGGATGTCTATGATATGTTGTAGACTTATGATATTAACGTATGGAACAATGGAACTTGTGAAATATTATTGAATGATTGATTTCATGATTTATTGATTTGTCTTTGATTTTTCTACATGTACAGACGCGTAAATGTTAAACATATACTAAACATGTACTTAACGGGTTATGTCGTGTATACACGCTAACAAACAATTCGTATTTTGGTTTAGTATTAGGTACACGATAATTAAATGGGTCGTGTTTGGGTTTAACATATATGTATAGTATACACGTTTATACACGACACGATAGGTACACGACACCAATTGACAGGTCTAGGTAGTCTGACCCGACCCATGTACAGTAGATGGAATGGACTAGACTTGGGATCCAAGCCCAGGCTTCAACCCAATCCAAACCTGGATCGAGCCAACACGGCCTAGGCCTTCCAACGACCTGGATTTCCAGCCATTGGGGGTCCAACTCAATGGCTGGAATTCTAGCTATTACCAATGGCTGAAATTCTTTTCTTTCTTTTTTGCCTTCTCTACCTATAAATAACCCACCCTTCCCTTCATTTTTTTGACACCATTCTCAATTCTCTCTATTCTCTTTACTCTCTCGATTATTCCTATTCTCTCTACTCTCTCAAATAATGGCGACAAGAAGCCCGTTTTGGTCGAAGATATTGAATCATTACACTATAGATCCAAATAATGATAGTTATTATGTATGTAATTACTGTGGCCACAAATTAGCTTATAACCTTGGCAATTCAACTTGTCATCAAATGAGTGCAATCTATCAAACTAAAAAGGAAAAATATGAACTCCTTCAGAATACACGTAGCAGCAGCTTGGCTTCCACATATCGGCCGTCACCAGAAAATGTGGCTCACATTTAGGTGACGACTTAACTACTAGAATTACTATTTGATTAGTTTATGTAATTTTTATTTAACTTTGTTCAATTAAATATTACTATTAATTAATAAATTTTTTAAGACCAAACAATCATGGGCCAAGCCTAGGCTTGACAGGCTCCGTTCAAGGTCTAGGTGCCAAGCTGGGCACAAGGTTCCCTTTCAAGCCCGGTTCTTGTGTAAATTGGGCCAACCCGACCCAGGGCCCAACTGGCTCGCTCTTTGACAGGATGGGGCAGGCTGACTCAACTTTTTTACACCTCTGTCACTTTTTTAGACCTCTATCAAGAACTACATAAGTTGGGTAACACTTAACATACCAATATTCAATTCACCATCGTTTCTGCATCAATATAAATCTGCTGAGGTCCAACAGAGGGTGTTAGTTCAATAGATTTCTTTCATGTTTAATACTTTTACAACCATTTCTAAATCCTAACAAATCTAATTTCTTTAACAAAGTTTCTTTTTTATAAACCATTCATCTTTCTAATTGTTATTTCTCACTTTATGTTCACAATCGTTATCCATGCGACCCGATGTGCACTTGAATATGAGACATTCTCGTTTATTAGCCATTCATCTTTCTACTTCTCGACTTCAACCTCCAACTTTCAATTTGAGACATCCTCGTTTATCTTCTACATCCCAGCAAAACCGGACCAAATCACATGAAGCTATTTTCACGGGTAGTAAGAAAGTGATGTGTACTTATTAACTACTAATCCATGATTTGGTCCTGTTTTGAGTGTCTATGAGACACACACAACCATCATATTCTCTACAAAGCACAAATTTCTGTAGCAAACAGCATCATGCAAAAATCTACATGGTAAAATCACATCCTTCTCTATCAGAACTGATACAAAAATATCACATTGTCAGCAACCCATGATACGTATCTAATGCAAACTATTACAACAATATGACATTGTCAGCAGTCCATGATACATATCTGACGCTAAGTGCTGAGAGAATAAGAAGTTAAGCATCGTAAGACGAGCACTGAAGTTTAGCACAAAGATCATTGATCTTCTTGGCCGTTTCCTTGATTTCCTTCTAGGTGTCTTCTTAATGCTGGTGGAGTACGGTCCCAATCCCTGATAAACAAAAACAACTTCGACTAAAACGAAACGCAGCAGAAACCACATCTTCGACTCCCCAGAATCCACCAAAAGCAATTAGCTTTCAACTCTGTAGGGCGAAAAAGGTGGTGGTCTTCAACTATTTTTTGGCATTGGAATCGACAGAAACCCATGATGGATCAGGTAGAGAAACCGAACGACAAGCATTTTGAAAATGGAAACAGGGGGATTAGAGGGCACACATACGTCTTGAGGAGGGCGATGTCGTCCTCGTTTCATTCCAACCAGCGAAGAGGAACTCAAATCTCAATCTTATGTTCCATTCCAACCAGCAAAGTATGCCTTGGTTGGTTTACACATGTAGCTTTACGATGCATGATGCATGTGGCCCTTGCACTTTGGTATTGTAATGCCACGACCACCCGCCACAATTGGCAACACCAACATCAATGCACGTACCACCACGGCATGTACTAATAATTAGTCAGCTCTTTCAACGACCCACACGTAGGGAGTAGTGAGTGGTGGTGACCGCTAAAAACAGCCCGAAAGTGATATCATTGGCATGGTCGTAGGATGTTGCAAAGTGAGTGGCGAAGTCCATGGCTGCGTGTAACCAACAATCTCAATCTGTAGCGTAACGTCTACCATCTTCCGCAGACCGCAATCCGCCACCTCCACCAAGAAGAGAAAAGGTTGTGTTGGGTCTGAGAGATGCCATCAATGGAAGCCAAGAACTACGGTAGGAGGAGGGGTGGAGGAGAGGAAGAAATGCCACTACCCAGTTCCAGTTACCTGGTGGTGAGGCACGAGAAGGGTGGTTTTTCTGATCTGCTATTGTCGTTGGTGTCGTGGGACAGAGCCAAGGAGGCATTCCTGGAGGGGAGCTTGGAAGGGGTATTGGCTGAGGCCGGTCGTGGATTGTTCATCTTGGTGTCGATTGCCATCCGAAAGGTCATTGCTTTGTTCGGGAAGCCCATGGAGTTGGTGGGTGTGGTGGTGGAGTTCTTGCTCAACTTGCTGTCCCTGAATGGGGAGCTACCCGGTTTGGCCCTCAATCTATTAACAGGTGTGTCTCTTTTGGTGCTCTAATAGTGACATTTTCTTCTTCTTCTTCTTCTTTTCTTCCAAATTGTGGTTGCCTGTTTTGGTTTTGTCTCCGTTAGGATGATGGGATCTGTTACGCGAATTGGTTCATTGTGACGGTAGACTTTATGTTGGTGAATTAGATGGTTATATGTTTCGACCCTAGAATTTTACCAAATCGGCATTGTTAGGGTATTTCACCTATAAAGTGGTATAATATCATAATGTGTAGGTCAGGGTCTTCAATTTTAGCTGAATCACCTGTAACACCTCTACAATCATTTGTGAAATTCCAAAATCAAGTCTTACACAGAAGTTCCCAATGGCCGGAATATATTCCTTGTTGATAGTGGATGTGTGGTCACTGAGTTTCCTTACCGTGTTGATATTTCTGATGGTAGGTAGAGTGGTCATCCCACAAAAAGAATCTGACACGTTCATCAGTGCAATCGGTCATTTGGATGGGCGGTTGGACCTCTACCGGGATGACTTCAGGGATGTGATCAATAGGGAGATGGATCCCTTGCACACCACTATCCCAATCGAAAGCAACACCTTGATGGATCTCTGCATGATGGCCTCCAAATTAGCTTATGAGAATGCTAATGTTGTCCGCAATGTTGTCATTGACCACTGGAAGGCAAATTTCTCAATCTCATACACACAGATTTCTTTGATAGACATTTGCATGCATTTTTCACTGAACAAAGATTCTGCAGTAACAATGAAGCAAACAGTAACCTTATTTATAGCATCTACAATAATTAATTGTAGTAATTAGATTTATCATATAGGAACTTGATGTACTCTTGTATGTATCACTTTAGTTCCAAGTCAACTAATTCATTTTTTCTGTGACCTATTCTGTGAGGCAAGAGCAGATGCATTTTGTGGAGTTCTACAACTGCTGGAATGGTGAGATAAAAGATATCCTATCTTTTTCTATTATTTTATGATTTATTACTTTAATACAGTTGAGCTTGATGAATTGTCTTTCACAATTTTTGGACACTTGCCCACAAACTCACTCCTAAGATACCAAAAATAGAGGATGTTAGAATAATTAGGGATGTATTTTATGGTTAAACGGGTTATTGGATATCCGTATATTCAAGAAGTGTCTAATACTTATATATATGTAATCCCTACTAATCAATAGAGATGATCTTTGTTTTCTCTCATAACATGGTATCAGAGCACAGGGACAAACCACAAAAAAAACCCTAGCCGCCTGTCACCGCCTCCGCCTCTGCCGACCGCCTGTCCTGTCGCCGGACGTGACCTCTCGCCTTCCCTCTGCCCTCGGACTCCCCGCCTGCGTGCACCAAGGCAGTTCCACTGCCGTCGCCAGCTGTATGGCGTCATCGGTGCATGCTTTACCACCGGTGATGCCCCGTTGCTCCTCCCATCCCATTGTTAGGGCAGTCCAGTCCTTCCAGGCCATGTTTTAGGCCCCTTTTCCGTCTTCAGTTGGTGTTGTGTGTGGATACGTCATATCCACACACCGTGGTGAGCAGTTAGTCTATTTTCTTCGTAGTTTTTAGACCATCTATTTGTGATTATCTACTGAATATCAGTGATGATGTTATCTCGTGATTCGTTTGTTAAAAACATGAGTGGTACCTCTGAAAAACTCTCTGGCCCTAACTATCATCTGTGGTCCCAGAGTTTCGAGACATTTGTTTTGGCACACAGAAAATTGAAGCACCTTACAGAATCTCCTTAGGTTGTCAAATCTGAGATTTATGAAGATTGGTTGACAGATGATGCGGTGGTTATTACTTGGATGGCAAATAGCATGGAGCCTTCTGTTGCACGTAGTGTCATATCATTACGACCAACAAAGAAGATGTGGGATACCCTTCGACTCACATATAGGCATGAAAAGAATATTTCCAAAGTCTGTGAGATTTATGAGCAGCTTTTCACTCTACGACAGGGGGACAGATCTATCCAGGATCTCTTCACTGTTCTTCGAACTTTACTAGAGTAGTTGGATGTTCATCAGCCTCTGACAGTTGATATCACTCGTTTACGTCAGTACCGTGAAGAATTAACGGTTGTTGTGTTTCTCTCTGCCCTGAATCTCGATCTCAGTTCACAAATTCGGGAACAGGTACTGGCTGCTGATGTACTACCAGATCTTCATACCACGTTCAGCAAGGCTATACGGGTGTCTACCGCTACTTCTCATACAGTGTCAGAGCCTTTTGCCATGGCGGCCACCCATGGACGTGAACGTGGTGGTGCTCGAGAAGGACGTGGTCGTGGCGATACTAGAGGATGACCACGTTGTACTCATTGTGGACGGTTGGGTCACCGAGTTGAGCGTTGTTGGGATATTATTGGTCATCCTCAGACGGCTAATGTTACCACAGAGGCCCCCATATCTGCTGCTACCACTGAGCCACAGACATTCATTGTATCACAGGCTGATTACGAGCGGCTTCAGCAGCTAAAGGTCACTGACTCCACTGCTACAGCCACACATGCCAGCACTTCAGGTACTAGTGCCCTATTTGTCTCGAAAGACTCCTCCTAGATCATTGATTCCGGTGCCTCCTCCCACATGTCAGGTACTCGTAGTTTGTTTATACAATTGTTCCAGTTATCTGATATTCGGACCATCGCGATTGCTGATGGCCAAACTTGCCCAGTTTTTTGGTGAAGGGGTAATCCACGCCTCTTCACAGTTATCGCTTGAGAATGTCCTTTTTGTGCCTTATTTTCCTATAAATTTATTGTCTATTAGTGTTATTACAAAACAACTAAAATGTTGTGTGACCTTTTTCCCTTTTCACTGTACCTTTCAGGATTTGCAGATGGGAAGGATGATTGGTTTGGACCGTGATCGAGGAAATAGAGTGTACCTACTAGTTCATGATGAGATTCCTCAAGGCTTGGTTTCTGCAGCATCTACTGTTGAGTCCTCTTCCTTGTGGCACAATAGACTGTGACATCCATCTCATCAGAAACTTCAGCAAGCCTTACCGTGGCAGTCTGTCTCGTTTTGATTGTGCGTCATGTCAGTTAGGTAAGCACCATCGTGCTTCGTTTAAACAGTTGAGTCTTACGTCTAGTAGCACAGCATTCAAGTTGGTTCATTGTCATATGTGGGGTCCATCTAGAGTCCAATCTGTGTCGAGTCATAGGTACTACGTTGTTTTTGTTGATGATTTTTCTCGAGTGTTCTGGGTATATTTGTTAAAAGATTGAAGTCATATTCATGATGTACTCAAAAATTTTCTTAATGAAATAAAGAATCATTTCCATGTGACTCCCAAGTTTTTGAAAACTGACAATGCAATTGAGTTCATGCATTCTAACATCACGTCTATGTGTACTTCACTGGGTATCATCCATCAGACATCTTGTTCTCATACCTCACAGCAAAATGGGGTTGCAGAAGGTAAACATAGGCACATTCTAGATGTCACTCGTACACTTATAGTGCATATGCAGGTTCCAAAACATCTTTGGGCTGATGTTGTGCTTACAGCCACCTATCTTATCAATAGGATGCCTGCTACCCCACTTAGTGGGGAGGTTCCACTTCGTCGTCTGCAACCAGAATCCACCTTATTTAGTCTAACACCGAGGGTGTTTGGGTGTGTGGCCTTTATTCAGAATCTTTCCCCTGGATTGGACAAACTGTCTCCTCGTGCAATAAAGTGTGTTTTTGTCAGTTATTCGCGTACTCAAAGGAGTTATTGGTATTTTTATCCTCCCGCTCGTTGGTATTACGTTTCTGCAGATGTTACTTTCTTTGAGTCTAAGCCATATTACAATGTTCCTCTACCGTCCAGTGTGTCTGTCCCTGTTCCCTCGGTTGTTGAGTTGCAACATGCTGATCCTCAGTCTACACCACCTGTTCCACCATCAGCTTCTTCGTCCTAGCAAGTGTATCGCCGACGGCAGCATCCTCCAGGACCTCCTCACGACGGACCATTCTCCTCTATTGATGCAAATCCGTCCACCAATTTCTCAGACATGCCTATAGTCCTTTGAAAAAGTACTTGTTCATGTACAGTTCATCCTATTTCTCATTTTGTATCTTATGATGCTCTACATCCTCGTTTCCTTAGTTTTGCCTTGTCCCTTCTTTCTCAAACTATTCCCAGGCATTACGAGGAGGCACTTTCTCTTCCACATTGGAAGGCTACTATGGATGAGGAGATTGAGGCACTTACTAGTCGTGGCATATGGGAGTTAGTGGCCCGCACTGCTAGGGCTACAGTGGTCACCTGCAAGTGGGTCTATACTATCAAATACAAAGCAGATGGCAGTATTGACAGATACAAGGCTAGACTGATTGCTCGGGGTTTTACTCAGACATATGACATTGATTACGATAAAACTTTTTCACCGGTTGCTCGTCTCAATTCTATCCGGGTGCTGTTGTCTCTCGCATTGAATAATTCCTAGGATATGTGTCAGCTTGATGTCAAGAATGCCTTCCTTTATGGAGATCTGACTGAGACAGTCTTGATGGAGCAGTCTCCAGGGTACGTTGCTCAGGGGGAGGATTGTGTGTGCAGATTACGGAAGGCTATCTATGGGCTAAAGCAAAGTTTCAAGGCGTGGTTCAAGAAGTTTAGCCAGGTGGTACTTGATGGTGGTTTTCAGCGGTGTGCAATGGACCACTCAGTGTTTTACAGGCGCACAGGTCGTGGATGTATCATACTGGCTGTATATATGGATGACATTCTAGTGACTGGGAGTGATACACAAGGAATAACAGAGCTAAAGGTCCATCTTCACAAACACTTTGTGACCAAAGACGTGGGAAAGCCTCGCTATTTTCTGGGGATCGAGTTTGCCTATGGACATGGTAGGATGGCTCTATCACAAAGGAAGTATGTATTGGATCTCTGAGAGGAGACATATCTTCTGGGATGCAAACCAGAAAGCACCCTTATCGAGCAGTCACCAACTTTTTGGGATAGCAGCTCAGAGCTACTGGAGGATCTTGGTCAATACCGAAGGCTGATTGGCAAACTCATTTACTTGACGGTGACGCGACCTGATATTTCTTATGCAGTCAGTCTTCTGAGCTAGTTTATGCATGAACCTAGGAGGATACACTGGACATGTGCTCTTTGGGTCTTATCTTATGTGAAAGGGGCGTCAGGAAAGGGTCTGGTGACAGGAAAAATAATCATACTAGAGTTGAGGCCTACTCAGATTCCAGATATGCAGGTGATAGAGGTGACAAAAAATCTACGTCTGGTTTTTGTACTTATGTGGGAGGCAATTTGGTCACTTGGCGAAACAAGAAACAAAATGTGGTGTCCAGGTCTAGTGTAGAGGCGGAATACAAATCTATTGCTCAGACTGTGTGTGAGATGATGTGGATGAAGTCACTGCTTGAGCAGCTTGGGTGTGATGTTGAGGTGTTTATGTCTATGAGGTGTGATAATCAAGCTACAATCTTATTTGCAAACAATCCCACCTTTCATGAAATGACAAAGTACATCGAGGTTGACTGCCACTTTGTGAGAAATCTGGTTATGAATGGAATTATATCTACTCCATATACGCACTCTTCAGAGCAACTAGCAGATATATTCACCAAAGGTCTTGCAGTGGGTGTGTTTGAGTTTTTATGTGACAAGCTGGGTATGATTGATATGTATGCTCTAGTTTGAGGGGGAGTGTTAGAATAGTTAAGGATGTATTTTATAATTAAACGGGTTATTGGATATCCGTATATCCAAGTGGTGTCTAATACCTATATATATGTAATCCCTACTAATCAATAGAGATGATCTTTGTTTTCTCTCATAATAGAGGAAATATTTGCTGAGAGTGCACAGTGCTTTTCTTTGCAATGAAGGTAGATCAAGTAATTCATGTGTTTTATACAACTGCTGTATATCCATCTTTCATTGAACCTGGATTTCTTTTAATATCAAAACTAAGTAACATTATGAAATGAAACTTTAGTTCATTTAAGGAAAATGGAAGGAAATTCTCATCCTCTTGCTGTTAAACACCAGGATAGATAGCTTCTCTGAAGCTGAAGCATTGTTTAGGATGTCTTAACATGTTAATGTTACTAAAATATTTGATTGTAAATGTTGGACTTAATGGTTGATTTCACCATTTAAGTTGAGCTTTATTATTAGGCCCATGTAGACTAAATCAATTGGGTCCATATGAGATATAGAGGGAAACCAAATATTGCGTAAAGTTTATTTAGTAGTCTAAAGTCTCAAGACATAAGAAAGATTAAAACTTTGGAGGAAACATTTGTGCAAATAATTAGAGAACCACTCATTCATTTGTATGCTCATATTTTTAGTCCTAGATTGCTTTGAAAGACGCATCTCAAAGGATCTATTACCTTGAAGTTCTAGAATAAGTGTTTACAAAAACATGGAAAGGGAATAGATGATCACGGTGCATAGGCCAGGCAAGCTTGGCCCTTGGGCTTCGGGTTTATCTCAGGTCTCAGATTTCTTTTTATGGTAAATTGTTTTGATCATAATGAATTAATACACTGAATTAATTTAAACTTTAAATATCTTGAAGAGACATTGTCAAATATAACTATTTCTTATTCTTCTCGCATAACTGTCGCACGATCTCTTGAAGAGGCTTAGCCCTTGGGCTTCAGGCTTGTCTCAGCTCGAGATTCTGGGCAGCTGTCGGCTGCAAAAACTCGATAAAAAGAGTTTGAATCCTCCTACATTGGCACCAAACCAAGAAGAGAGAGAGTGAGAAGAGAGGTGAGAAGGAGGAAAGAGAGTGCGAGGAAGAGGAAGAGAGTCTGAGATCAAGAGAAAAGAAGGTTTATGTCGCTGAGGAAGTCACCAAGGGAGGAGTTCGTCGGAAAGCTCGTCGATATGAGAAAGGGACTCACTGACGTTATACAACGTGCTCCTCCTCCTTTTTCCTCTATAATTTAGTTTAAATTCATGATAAATATGTAGCTTAGTCTAATTTGGATGCATGGTAGAAATCTTGTGAATTTTGGTGTGGTTTTCAGTAAATTTTCGAAGGTTTTCACCTACAAGATTACTATTGGGTGTTTTGGGTTCTTTGGCTTTAAGCCTTTATATCTCGGACTACAGATGTTGGATTCTTGCGATTTCTATTTCATGTGGTAGTACACTTAGAAATCTTCATTCCGGTATATTATACGTGATTTTTCGTGGCTTGAGGTGAGATCAATGGAAGTCGAGTAGCTTCACTGAGCTTATTGGTTTTCTGCTCTGAGATTTTTGCCTGGGGCACAACTTAACGGCGTAATTAAGTGGCACACCTTCCTGACGCAATTACGATGCCCAAGTTGGCTTGGTAGTGTGACTAGTTTGATTTACATATGGCTTTTGTTGATCAATATACCTAGTTTGGTGAATAAGTTGTGAAATAAAAATATTTGAAAAAAGATTTAAAAAAAAAGGAAATGCATGTTTTGAAAAGGTTTTCCGCTGTTTTTGGTCGGATCCACGTAGTAGTAGGGCAGTAACCAATGGAGAGGTAAGACCTCAGCGAAGTCGGTTACGAGTCCTAGGACATGGTTGCCGGTGTCAAGTCTAAGTGAAAGAGATCGTGACTCTAGTTGTGGTACTGTAGGATCAGGGTGAAAGAGATCCAGTTACCTCTATACCGGTGCTAGCTAAATCTAGGGTTAGAATCCCTAGGTTCCCGAGTACTAAAAGACATCAAAAGAACGCATCCCGTGTGTGTGTAAATAAAATGTATTGTGAGGCTTGTTGATCGGGACGATTGAACTTTTACACGGGGTGGTTCACCGCGATAGTGTAGTTGAGAGAAACAAGATTTTTCAACAATTACTTGTAACTAGGTCAGTCACCTGTGGTCAAGGTAACATGATAAGTTTTGCTCATACTATGTGTGGTTTTCTGAAATATTTTTAAATGAGGACTTTGTTTATGAATGCACAAAATGATTTAAAAGTGCATGTAATTTCAAAAGAAAATGAATGATGATTTGATAAAGGGCATGTTTTGCAAAGTAGATTTTCGAGAAAGTTGTAAAGGTTTTATAGATTTGAAATACCTTCTGACTCTGTTTCATAAACGTGATTTGTGGATTTTCTCGTTGGTTTTATCGTGGTTTTGGGTAGACGCGTGTTGAGTGACTTGAGGGCACTCATGCGTTTTGTTTTATGATTTTGTTTATAGGTGTATAGTAGAGGTGCAATTCAATTCTGATGTACATAAAAGGAGTCACGTAGTCGTACATTAAGGTTTTGGGTTGTAATAGATTTTATTTTCTTTAATAATCATAGTTTCTTTATAGTTAATTATTGAATAAATGATTTGGATAGTACTGGTACTAGTATGTGATGTAGTGGGACGTTATAGTATATGAGGCATTGTTTTTTCTAAGACAAGTTCTTAGAAGGACAATTCAATCTGATAAGTTTCGAATCTTTTATTTTGCTCTTAATTGTTCTATTCTATGCATACATTTGTTGATATGCATTATTCTAGATCTTGGTATGTACATCTAGTTGATATATTAATGTTGATTTTGATTGTTGTAATTATGCACAATATATTTAAAATACTTCCAATAGTAAACGCCTGTGTTGTTACATCATGATAATCTGTTTCCTTGTATAATTTAAAGCATTACTCCCCCTGATAAGAATTGAAACTTGATGGCCCCTGTCACACTTTGAAGGCTTGTTCTTAAGATACCAGCATCACACTAATGTGTTTGGGAACTGGTCACTGCATTTACCTTTAACAGTGAAAAGACAGAAAGGCACTCATACGAATTTACACACTTCACTGGATTAAGTACTCGTGAAATGTTCAATCTTTCTGTTTTTAATCACTGTTGGCCTCCATTGACAGAATATCAGAAGGTGAAATCAACGCAAGTATTCATCATATGTGACAAAGCCATAGATGCAAATCTTGTCTTGATCAGCTTCCGAGGCACTGAACCTTTTGATGCAGATGACTGGATGACAGACTGGGATTACTCCTGGTATGAGATCCCCGAGCTTGGAAGGGTACACATGGGATTCCTGGAAGCTCTAGGACTATGCAACAGAAACAAACTCTCCTCCTCCATGGTCCATCTCCAACAGGACTATGGATTACCAGCAGCAACCAATAAGGATACAGCATACCATACTGTCAGGAATAGACTCCGGAGCTTGTTTGGTGAGCACAAGAATGCTAACTTTATTGTTACTGGGCATAGTTTGGGAGGGGCACTTGCCATACTCTTCCCTACTCTGCTTCTGTATCACAAGGAAGAAGTGCTCATGAAAAGACTGCTGGGAATTTATACCTTTGGGCAGCCAAGGGTTGGGGATTCGCAGCTGAAGAGATTCATGGAAGCTCATGTTTGTCATCCAGTGAGCAAATACTTTAGAGTGGTTTACTGCAATGATGTCGTGCCAAGGCTTCCTTATGACGATAAAACCTTCCAGTACAAGCACTTTGGGCTCTGCCTCTATTTTAATAGCCTCTACAGTGCGAAGGTTAGTATCTCCACATTCCAATTCAAGTATGTATGCAGATTCTTATCTGTCTTCTCTCTCAGATAGATCCTGTGTTGCCTACTTGCCTATTAATAATATTGGAAATAAAGTTAGAATTACACTTTTATGTACAATTTATAAGAATGTTAAAGAACATGAAAACTGTAACTTATTCCTGTAGCCCCTATTTGGATCCAAAATGAGTCTAGGAATAAACTTAAAATAGGAATTACTATTCCATTTATTAATAGTAAACGAAATAGTAATTTCTATTCTAATTTACTTCTTCTAAAATAACTATTCCATAAGAAAGGTGAAATAAAATTAATCCACTAAGTTCTACTTATATATGTATGTATACAGTGTGTTTATTTTTTATTTAAAAATTAATACATATATAATATGACATATATATACTTAAATTAGATATATATCTTAATAATCAAGTTGATTATTATTATTCTATATATTTTTCACTTATTCTGATACTTATTCTACTTTTCATCTAAATCAGAATATCTCCTTATACACACTTATACATCTTTAAAAAAAAATTACTTCTAAACTAAATAACAATACTATCAGAATATTAATATCACTTTTTACTTATTCCTACTTTCTTATGTTACATCTAAAGAGAGGCATAATGCTAGTCGAGTTTGTCAAGAAAGTAGAAGCACCAAATTTACCTTGACAAGCAACATTCGACTCATGTACTGTAAAGTGGGGTTTATGCATATCACAAGGATACAAAGTATTTGTATTTGATATTCTATTATATTTTAGTAATTGCAGTAGAAAAAAATTGAATAGACGTTATTTCCATAGTTTTCACTTGTTTCCAGTGACATGCACAAAAACACAGATTTTAGATTTCAGTAGTGTTCACTGTGGTCAAAGGCAACGTAGGTTTTGTTTTCCTTTCTTTCCCTTTGATCATGAAAGCAACTTCTTTCTGTTTCCGAGGCAAAAATATATTCTAAGCTAAGATGCATCTATCCTTCTAGAGTATATTCAGTTTCCACCCTAATTTAGTGGCACTGGGTTTACATGACTGCAAGTAATGCATGTATAACATTTTTCACATGCACTTGCTCGTGAAAAGTACATCCATACAAAGATCTGGCTAAAAGCATAGGATCACACAGAACGTTTTATTGATATGGGCATATTTGTCCTCAATGAAATTCACTACCAATTTTGTTGGATTCAACCTAGTGCATTGTCATTTATTATTGCATTGCAATATTTCTTTTGTTTCACTTCGGAATCAAAATCAATCCAGTTGAAATCAAGATGTAGTTTGCAGCAGTGGCATGCTGATTCAGTTAAATTTAATCACTTATTATGTTAGTTGTTGGGTTTATGCTTTGTTAGGTTGATTTCAATTTTTTGGCTTTGTGCATTTGTAATTGTTGCTTCTTAGTTTGCCTCTTTGAATTCCTTGGTATTGCTTACACTACCAAATTTTTGTTGGTGAACGATGTTATTTTGGTTGTGTGTCCCATCTAAAGGATGTAGAGGAGGTGCCAAACAGAAACTACTTTCAGAAAAGATATCTTCTGCAATGCCACCTAAATGCGGCTTGGGAACTTATCAGAAGCTTTTTTATGGGTTACACACATGGTCCAGAGTACAAGGAGGGATGGTTCTCAATTTTGTTCAGGGCTTTTGGGTTGATGTTACCTGGAATTTCTGATCACAGCCCAAGAGACTATATCAATTGTGTTAGACTTGGAAGGAAAAAAGTTAGTATGACCTCTTTGTAAGTCCAATGTTTGAATTCTACAGAAGCTAGTGCTTGGTAGTAAACATACAGAGAATTATGGTAGTTTTTTTTTTAATCTATTTGTATGTTGTAGCTCTAATTTCTGTTCTCTGTTTGCAATGTAAACACACGAAAATTTTCAGTTACGCTCTGCCCGTAACTGTCAGTTCGTGAAGCTCCTTAATTTTCGTCCATTGGATCTACCGAAGGGTTCTGATCGAAACCACTTCCATGGCATTATATCTAGCGCTGGTTTTGTAATTTCTTCTTCAACATTTATTGGGCAACTTTTTGTCATAACTGTCAGGGAAGTAATGTCGGCCTTTGGGTGTTTTTTCAGTCAAAGCTTCTCTTCGCATTAGCTTGTTACTGTAGCTAGTTCACTTCTTCAGTTTCCATTTTGACGACATATGGATGCCCATAAGTTTAAAAAAGTAAGTTAATTAGACTATAGCATGAACAAGAGATAACTGGAAACTGGTCTACCATTTTAGATAAGCTCATCTGTATTGGTGAGATTTATCAAATCTTTTAACCTTGGACACTAGGAATTTTTGTCTAATTTTCCATGAGCAATTTCAAACCGATTTCAAAAAAAAATTTCAAACTATTTTCAACTATCTTGATGGTATATAAATTGTTCGTTTCTAGTTCCAATGTGTTTACAACCAAAGTTTCAAAAACAGTGACTCTCAAGTACTTTATTAAAACCTAATTTATTAAAATGGATCAAGCACCTATATTTTATCTCTCAAAGAGTATACCCCATGTTTCCAATGAGGAACAGTTTCCCAAACACTTTACATTTTAAAAATACGTAACTGAATCGCTCTTACCACATATTGATTCAAACAAGGGAACGATTGTGCTTTGCAATACATTCATCACATACTACTTCAACAGTTTCCAAATTAAAATCCATGTAGTTACAGCTTATATGTAGCCACCACAAATGAAGGATTAATACAAGTCACCACTAGATGCTTACAATCTGAATACAAAAGCATCAATGCAGGAACAACGCATACGACACAAACAACAAAAGACACACATAAAACAACAGTAAAGAGCTCTATGTTTATGAGTTTTCATAAGCTTATATGTTGACTACATGTGTAATATATTGTTTTTTTCCTTTATTTTACTTTATTTATATACCGGATACGTATCCTCCTGTGACCCGGATTGCTTCGAATGTAATGATATAAATTTGTGTCTTTCGTCGTCGTGTATAGATGCAGAATATTTCTCCTCATGGTATCAAAGTGGAGACGATACTTAAGGATTCTGTGCTTCTTCCAATGGTGTTCTCTCTAGTGTTTTTCGCTCTTCCTATGCGATGATCCAATGAGATCTAACATTTTTTTGTTCTTTCTTTTCTTCTAACTTCAAATCTAGGAGTTCTTCACTTATTCTTCTCTTTTTTTATGCCAATAATGTTGTTTTTACCTAGATCAACACCTTCTTAGCTTGATCTACTTTTCTTCATTTTTCCTTCCTCGTATTCTTACTTTCTTGCTTCTGGAGCTCAGATCAAATCTATTGTCTCGTGTATTTGTTTTTTCCTTTCTTACACCTGTCTTTTTCTTCTCTTTGTTTTTCCGATAGCTTTCGCTTCTTTTTCTTTTGGATTCCTAGTATTTTATTGTTGTTTGTTTTCTTGTTCTGATTTGTGAATTTCTTCACTGTCCTATTATGCCAAAGCCAGAGTCTAATGGTGTTAGTAGAGAACTAGAGTCTGGTAGAAGACGAAGGAAATAATGTTAATATTAACACTTATTTCTTACAATCTTTTGATCATCCTCATACTAGTTTAATTAGCAAAGTCCTTATTAGTGATAACTATTTCACTTGGAATAGATCTATCACAATGGCTTTGAGTGCAAAAAATAAACTAGATTTCATCAATAATACTTTGTTATAGCCAAATATAAGTGAATCACTAGAGAAACATCATATGTGGAAGAGATATAATGACTTAGTGTTGTCATGGTTGTTGAATTCATAGATTCAGAGATAACCTCAAGTGTGATTTACTATGATCTTCCTTTTGATGTATGGAAGGATTTGCAAGATTGATTTTCTCAAGGAAATGCTCCAAGAATCTATCAAATTTGTCGAGATATTGCATCTCTTTCACAAGATCAGTCAGCTGTTGTTACTTATTTTACAAGGTTAAAATCTTTATGAGATGAGCTCAATTGCTATGTGAAACTTCTCTCCTATAACTGTGGTGTTCTTAAAGAATTTTCTGAAAGACAACAAAAAGATAGAGTTATTCAGTTCTTACTTGGTCTTAACGAAACATATGGGCAAATCAGAGGATAAATCCTTTTTATGAATCCTCTTCCTAGTCTGAATAAGGCTTATGCTTTAATATTGCAAGAAGAAAAGTAAAGAACTATAATTCATTCTTTAAATGTCATACATAGTAGTGCTATGACGACAAATAAAGGAAATTGACAATATAAGTCACAACATCAGTATAGAGATAAGAATAAGTCTCAAAATAAATCAAAAAATGGTAGTAGACAAAATAGAAAGTGTACACATTGTGAAAGCATAGGGCATACAATAGATAGATGTTTTTGGATTATTGGGTTTCTCCTGGGACACAAACTACATAAGGTTCATCCTGGAAAGAGTGTAGCAGTTGTTCAGAAAAGTGGTGATATTTCTTCTACAAAAATTCGTTCATCTATTGAAGAAGCTGTCAAGACAGAGCTACCTAGCTTTACTCTAGATCAATACAATCAAATTATAAATCTTCTTAAGACTACTACAAATCCAAGAAATGCAGTGAATGCAGCCAGTACACTTTCTTGTGCTTTTTCTATGTTAGATAGACAAACATGGGTGATTAACACTAGGGCATCTAATCATATGTGTTGTGACCAGTCTTTTTTACACAATATCGTTCCATTAGTTAATGCATCACCTATTAAGTTGCCCACTGGAGATTTTGCAATAACAAATTCTATTGAAACTTGTCACGTAAATCCCAACGTTGTCCTTAAAAATGTTCTTTATGTTCCCATGTTTAATGTCAATCTTTTATCTATTAGTAAACTTTTTAGGCAACTGTATTATTCTGTAACTTTCCTACCTGATTTCTATGTTATCTAGGACCATGCCTTGAAGAGAGTGATTGGTTTGGGTAAAAAATAGAGTGGGCTTTATACTCTAATCAATACATCTTCAGTTCTTACTTCATGTGCTACTATTAGTTCACAAGTCTGGCATAATAAACTTGGTCATGTGTCTTCAGTTAAAATGCAAATGTTGTCTTCTTTAATTAAAATTTCTAACAACTCTCAGTTTAATTGTAATGTTTGTCCTCTTGCTAAGCAGCATAGATTACCTTTTCCTGTTAGTTCTATGAAGTCTTAGAAACCTTTTGATTTGATACATTATGATATATAGGGTAACTTTTCAATTCTTGATTACAAAAGGTTTCAATATTTTCTCGCAATTGTTGATGACTTTTCTAGATGTACTTGAGTTTTTCTCATGCCTCATAAGTCTAAGACATATTCTCTCCTGAAAAATTTTCTTATGTTAGTCAAAACTCAATTTAGTTCCTCTGTTAAGACTGTTAGGTTTGATAATGGGACAGAGTTTTGTTCTAGTGACATGATTGTTCTCTTTTTTGGTCTTGGAATTATACATCAAACTTCATGTGTCTACACTCCACAGCAAAATGGTGTAGTGGAATGTAAGTATAGACATTTATTAGAAATTTATAGAGTTTTAAGGTTTCAAGCTTCTCTTCCTATTAAATTCTAGAGTAATTATATTCTTACCGCTACTTACTTAATTATTAGGATGCCTTCTACTATTTTGAATGATAATTGTCCCATTAAAGTTCTTTTCAGAAACCTTCTTATGCTCATCTTAGGACTTTTGGTTGTCTTTGTTATGCCACTACGTCTTAGTTGTCACATAAGTTTGATTTCAGAACACATAAATGTCTCTTTCTTGGATATCTTTTTGCACAAAAGGGTAATAGAATGTATGATTTGGAATCCAAGTTTGTCTATTAGTAGTGATGTTATTTTCCAAGAGAACATATTCCCTTTTGCTTCTTCTTGTAATTCACATGATATTTCTATTTCCTTACCCAAAGTCAGTACTCTCAATGATGTTTCTTTTTCTCCGATATCTTCCAATGTTGACAATGTTTTTGATAATTCTTTTACTCCTTTTAAACTTTGTCATATTATTCCTCAATCAGTTAGACATTCTTCTTGTATATCTAGACCTCCTTCCTATCTTAAGGACTTTGATTGTTTTACCAATAAATGTCATGCTCAGTCTAGCACTAGGTATCCTATTGCTAATTACTTATCTTATCATAGACTGTCATCTTCTTATAAATCCTATCTTGCTTCCATTTCTACTAAAACTGAGCCATGTTCCTTTAAACCCAATCCTCTCCTCATTGGTCAGAAGCCATGAGTTTGGAAATAAAAGTACTTGAAAACAATGGAACATGGGATTTAGTTGAGTTGCCTATTGGAAAAAAAAAACCCATTGGTCGCAAATGGGTTTATAAAATCAAGTATAAGACTAATGGAACTATAAAAAGATACAAAGCCCATTTAGTAGCCAAAGGATACACTCAAGAAAAGAGTTTTGATTATAATGAGACCTTTGCTCTTGTGGTCAAACTTGTTACTGTTTGAACCTTGTTAGCTATTGTTACTGTTAAAAACTGATCATTCATCAATTAGACGTTAATAATGCTTTCGTACATAGAGAATTGGAGGAGGAAGTTTATATGTTATTACCCCAGGGATTTCCTAAACAAGGGGAGAATACTGTTTGTAGGCTTAAAAAGTCTCTTTATGGCTTAAAACAAGCCTCACACAACTGGCATCATAAACATTCTCAAGCACTTTTTGATTATGGCTTTATTTAATCCAAAGCTGATTATTCACTCTTTACTAAGAGTAATGGTACATCTTTCACATTTGTGCTTGTGTATGTAGATGACATTTTAATTTCAAGGAATAATGAGAATTCTAGTGCCATTTTAAATGTTGTCTTGCATAATTAGTTCAAGTTGAAAGACTTGGGACCACTCAAGTATTTCCTTAGTATTGAAGTTTCACTATCCAAAAGGTATTTGCATTTCTCAAAAAAAAAATGCATTAGATCTATTAAAAGAGGCAGACCTTTTGGGTACCAAGTCACTGTCTACACCCATAGATCCAAACATTCATTTGTATCTTGATAGCCCTATTTTACATGATTCTACATCTTATAGAAGATTAATTGAGAGATTAATATATCTAATTATTACAATGCCTGATATCTCTTTTTCAGTTTAGTGTCGTAGTCAGTTTTTGTCCAAGTCTACTCAATTGCACCATCAGACGGCTCTTAGAGTCCTAAAATATTTGAAAGGCTCTCTTGGACAAGGTTTGCTTTTTCTCACAACTAATTCTCTTAAATTGAAAGCATATTGTGACGAAAACTAGGCAAGATGTTCATTGACTAGAAGATCTGTTACTGGTTTATGTATTTTTCTTACTTTTTCTTTGATTTCTTAGAAATCAAAGAAACAGACTACCATTTCAAGATCTTCTGCTAAGTTTGAATATAGGTCAATGGTGGCTACATCATGTGAGGTTACTTGGTTACTTAATCTTTTTGTTGATTTTAATGTCACACAAGCTCATCTAATTGACTTTTTCTGTGATAATATTGCTGTTATACATATTGCTAAAAATCTAGTTTATCATGAATGAACCAAACATATTGAACTTAATTGTCATTTGGTTTGTAAAAAGATTTAAAAAGGAATTATTCGATGAAGCTTTGTATCTTCTAAACAACAGCTTGCTTATTTATTTGCAAAGTCTTTAGGAAAAGATATTTTTGATTTTTTGTTAGGCAAATTGGAAGTTATTGACATATATCCTCTAATTTTAAGTGGAGTGTTGAGTACAAGTGTTTTTGTTAACTGTTGAGTACAAGTGTTGTTTGTTTTCTTTATTTTACTTTACTTGTATACCAGATATGGATCCTCTAGTGATCCAAATCTGTTTCAAATGTTTTTTTTTGGTAATCGGTAGTTGTATTTCTTTTAATATTATCAAAAATTACATTCGCAGTTAGGCAATGTTAAAGACCTTGTCAATATTACAAAAATTGCCCCGTCACTCAGCAGGTGACAAGAAGCCAACAAAAATAATCAAAAGTCCTGGTGTTGATGAAAGTGAGGCTATCAACACAGAGGACTGGATCTACCAGCCCTCCCAAAAATAATAACAAGTGAGATATCAATAGCAATTTAACCAATGGTTAAAAGTGGCCTTGAATTGCTAGTGTACCAAGGGCCATCTCACAGTCAGGAGCCAATTCCTGCTCCCCCTCTCTGCTCTGTCTGAAAGTAGACACAGCCAGCAGATTCTCAGCTTTCTCAAATCCTGTAGCCAAAGAATCTACCCAACAA
>JAMKQA010002294.1:0-62945 GCA_024699735.1 Posidonia australis | reverse complement strand
ATTTTTCAAGTTTTGCAAAGGATTTTACATGGCATGATTTTCTGGAATGCATTCATATGTGACTTTGCACTGCATGGATTTCTGTATTTGCTTTGGCATATCTTTCTGGCCCACACAAGAGCACATAGGTGGCGCACCAGACCGGAGCACCTGTCTGGTGCACCAAGCAGGCACATCAGCCTATTTTCAGTAGCACACAACAACTTTTGCATAGCTTTCTAGCATGATTTCTTGCTTCGATTTGCTTCTGCATTTTTCTGGTTTTCTTCCTTGATATCTCAAGAAGACTCAGCTTTATTTTTAGCCCTTTTCATGCATATTAGACTGCATTTGGCATATAGTAAAGCAAGGATGAAAATTCACTCGAAATATTTAGATCCTTGATCTATTTCTGCAATATCCTTGCATCGACACTTGACCCGATATATGAGTGATACTTCTGAGCATTAGGACACACCCCTGCACCCTTATTTAGCATAAGACACCACTCACATAGCATGGCATGGCATAGCGCCCTCGGGCGTACAACAAAGGCTAAAAAGTCAACATTTCATAAGCAAATGAGAAACCTATAGAAGACTGATTTATCGGGCGCACGAGGGTGCCTAATGCCTTCCTCGTACGTAACAGGGATCCTTACCCATTTCTGGTTTATGACCTGCTTTTCCATTGCATGATTCGCATGTTTTATATGGTTTTCCTTGTCTTCCATTTTAATAGACTAGGTGGCGACTCCTGCATTTGCATTTTTATTTTCATTTTATTTTTGCCATGACTTTGCCAACCCTCGTGTATTTTGGCCTTTTGCGCTAAGGGCATCGAGGCTGTCGCCGGCATGGTTACAACATGCTATGTAACTGTTGTGGGGGAGCATGTATGAAGTTGCCTTGTATTTGGCAATTGTGGCATCTCCTCACAAACTAGCAACAATCTGTTTCCATGGTGGACCAGAAATAACCCTGCAGCATAATTTTCTTGGCCAAGAGTACTCTATTCATGTGTGGACTGTCGGTGCCTGCTTGAACATTCAACATCAGCATGTCCGCCTCCTTCTTGTCCATGCACCTAAGAAGCATTTGATTGTAGGATCTTCTGTATAGATGCCCTGCCCCAAGCACATATTTGGAGGCCAACCGTATCAAGGTCTTCTTATCTGTTGTGGAAGTGCCAGAAGGGAAGCCACCAGACTCCAAGAAAAATTTGATATCATGATACTAGGGCAACTCAACTGTCAATTCTGCTTCTTGAATATGCATACAATGCGCTGGTCGCTCTACACATGTGACTGAGATATCCATTGCCTGTGCCTCTGAGAGGGATAACCATGATGCCAGGGTAGCTAATGCATCTATGTATGCATTCTTGGCTCGCTTCATGAAGGAAAATTTGACATTATCGAACTCATTAATCAGCTTCAGCAACTACTCATGGTATAACACAAGCTTCTAGTCCTTTGTCTTCTAGTCACCATTGATTTGCGAAATAACCAGCAATGCATCTCCATATACCTGAAGTTGTCAAACGCCCTATTCCAGTGCCACCTGTAATCCCAGTATGCATGCCTCATATTCAGCTTCATTATTTGTGCGTTCAAATGTCAGCTTCCTCGCAAAGGGAATTAGCTGTCCTTGTGGCATTGCCAAAACTGTTCTGATACCTCTTCCTTTTTTATTGACTGCACCATCAAAGTACAGACACCATTGATGCTCATCTTGAGGATTTTCTATTTCCTCGTCGACCATTGCAAACAAAATGTCTTCATCTGGGAATTGTGTTTGCAGTAGCTGGTATTCTGGTAAGGGTAGGTCGGCCAAGTGATCCGCCATTGCTTGTCCCTTCATGGACTTTTGTGTGACAAATGTGATGTCATACTGCGACAACATTACCTGCCACTTAACATATCTGCCCACCAAAGCTGGCTTCTGGAATAGATACTTGATAGGATCATGCCGACATAATAACAGGACTAGATATGCCATCATATAATGTCTGAGGTGCTGAGTAGCCCATATCAAAGATAAGCAATCCTTCTCTATAGTGTTGTACTTAACCTCGTAGTCATTGAACTTCTTGCTAAGGTAGTAGATAGTCCTCTCCTTACGCCCTGATTCATCGTGCTGTCCTAGGACTATGCCCATAGAATACTGTGTTGTTGAGAGATATAAAAATAGAGGCCGTCAGGGCATGGGAGGAACTAAGACTAGAGGCTTTGCCAGAAGCTGCTTAATCTTGTCGAAGGCCGCTTGACACTCACTGTTCTAGTGTGTTTGGGCATTCTTCCTCAGGAGCCTGAATATCGGCTCACATATGGGTGTAAGCTGTGCTATGAACCGACTGATTTATTGTAGCCGTCCCAACAATCTGCGAATTTCTTTTTCAGTGGTGGGGGGAGGCATATCAATGATGGCTCTTGCCTTGTGGGGATCCACTTCTATTCCTCTCTGGCTGATAATATATCCCAGAAGATACCACGAATTCACATTTGTTGGGGTTGAGGCGAAGCTTACATTTCCTCAGGCGGTCAAACAGCTTCCTTAAACAGGAGAGCTGATTCTCAGGCTCTTTAGACTTGGCGATCATGTCATCCATGTACACTTCAACTTCTTGGTGCATAAGATCGTGGAATAACGCTGTCATAGCCCTCTGGTATGTTGCGCCTGCATTCTTCAACCCGAATGGCATTACTTTATAGCAGAAGACTCCCCACGGGGTAACGAAAGACGTCTTTTCCATGTCTTCTTCGGCCATTCTAATCTGGTTATATCCTGAAAATCCATCCATAAATGACAACATCTTATGCCCTGTTGTGTTGTCAACCATGACATCTATGTGGGGAAGCGGGAAATCATCCTTCGGGCTTGCTTCGTTAAGGTCTTGGTAATCTATGCACATACGAACCCACCCGTCTTTCTTCAGCATAGGCACCACATTGGCGAGCCACTCCGGATAAAGGATGACCTTGACGAAATTGACTTTATGCTGTTTCGTGATTTCCTCCTTAAGTTTCAACAGCCACTGAGGTCGCCATCTGCGGTGCTTCTGCTTGATTGGCTTGGAATTTGGTTTTAGTGGTAGTGTGTGTACTACCACCTCAATATCTAAACCAACCATGTCATCATAGCTCCATGCAAAGACATCTACATATTCTTTTAGGAAAGTTATAAATTTTGCCTTTCCTTGAGGTGACAATTTAGCACTGATACGTGTTTCTTTAACATCTTTTGTTGTGCCAATATTAACAAGCTCCGTCTCTTCCTCCACATGTAAATATGGGCCTTTCGAGTCATTATCATGAAACTGAAATTGTGATGGCGCATTATCATCATTATCTGCACTATCTGCTTCACTGACTTCATCTTCTTCTCCATAGGCCGACAGAATTTCCTACTCAAAGTTCGGATCTGTGATGTCAACCGAGAGGATTTCTTCTGATTCTGCACCCTGATGGCACTTTAAGACAGTCACAATGACTTTCGTATTCTTATAACGACACTGTGCGACCTCTTCTACTTGACTGTCTGGGCTACTTGAGGACCTAAGAATCCCTACCTCTGACGTTGATGCCTCTCTATCCACATTTTTTTGACTTTTTTGATTTTTCAAAATTTTTTGGGTTTTCTTGATTTTTTGATATTTGTGTATTTTCTCTACTATTTACAAAGGGTTTTGCATGTTGGCGGCTGTCTTGTTGCAAACTGGTGAGACTACTGCCACTTGTCCTATCTGCGCTTAACTCAGGTTGTTTTTTTTTTGACCCTCACCCTCAAGGTGAGGTTTAAATTGCCAAAACCAACTAGACCCGCCTCCCGGCTGACAAGAGATTAACTCCATTGGTCTAGCAAACTTCTTCTTTGTCACATGAAGGACCATGATTGAAGCCTAGTCCTAGGGTGGTATTGGTGATCCCAGTAGTGGTAAAATGACTGCCTTCCCTTTCCTAACTGGATCACGCTCCGCCAAGTATTTTGCAAGCACATCCAGCTATTCTTGGAATAAAACGTCCAGATCTCCAATTACATCATCATCCAGGCCACTCCCTGAGTCTACCTTCTGGACTGAATCTTCCAACACAACTGCCTGATCGACCACTGACTGTTCTGACACTACAAATGCTGGATATTTCTGTGACTACTCGTTGTCTTGCTCAAAGCCCTGCTCCGTCTCTAGCTGACCATTTTCTATATATGATTCTTCTGGATAAACCCAAACTGACGGTTGTGACACTGATACTGTATACGAGATTTGATTTGGATCTAAGATGCCTGCACTGGTGAAGTTAGCTAATTTACGTGGAATGAACACCTTCGGGGACTTACCAAAGCGCGACGATCTCTTCTTGTGACATTGACGTTCGTATCCCAATCCTTCGCACTCTATCCATTCTTCCGCCTTGATCAGCACGGTAATTCCTTGGCCGTAGCGCCCAAGGGGTGTTCTTTCTCATATCCCCATTTGCGACACAAATTAAAAACAATTAAACAGGGATCACCACAAGTGGCCAAGTGGTTGACGTGCTCAAGGAGAGGAATGAAATTAACCAGCTCAAACCGGTTAACCCGGTACAGAACATCCGAAGGTTTAGGCTCGAAGTGGACAATCTGGGGGGCTACAGCTGAGACCGACTCAACCTTCTCCAGATCCTCTGCCAAGACAACAACAACATTGTCATCCAAGCAGAACTTAATCATACAATGGAGGGTTGAGAGAATGACTTGATGCTTGTGAAGCCAAGGGCGTCCAAGCAAAAGATTGAAAGAATGTTCAATATCTACGACATAGAACTCTATGTCGAAGCGAGCAGGGCCAATGGTCAAAGGATTGATTAAGATCCCAAGTGCATCATGATGCGTATTATCGAACGCCGTCATCCCTTTCACGGCTAGTATTATGTCTTCAGACTTGAATCTGTTTGCACTTGCCGTACGTAAAGGGCAAACATTTAAGCCTGCTCCATTGTCTACTAGTGTGAGTGGGATGCGAAAGCTCTGATATTGCGTGGTGATGAACAAGAGAGAACTATGGTCGGTTCCTGATGGTGGTAACTCCTAGCTAGAGATGGAGATAACTTGTGGCGCCGCTATCATTTTTACCATGTGCTCTAGGGTAGCTGGCTCTATGGTTGGGGACACATGGGCAGCTTGGAAGACTCTAAGGAAAGACTCCTTGTGCTCTGCCGAAGTGTGGATCAGGTCCCAAATAGAAATATCGGCTTTGACTTTCTTAAGTTGGGCAGTTATGTCAGCTGTAGGTTGGCTACTGGTGGTGGGAACAGGTGGTTCTAATCTTGGCATGGAAGGTTGTGGAGAGTGTGCCTCCAATTGGACAGGAACTGGTGCTACGGGTGCTGGTGGCCTAGTTGATTGGGCTTGCAACTGGACAGGGCTTGGTATTGGAGAATTAGGCGTGGGTGCTGGGGGCTTGTATATTCTACCCGATTGTGTCACTTCTGCACACATTTCTGCGACATAGTTGTACGGAACATGATGCATGTCGTGGGTAAGAGTAATGAAAACCAGGGGGCGGGCAACTAACAGTACAGGCGTCGCTAGAGGATATTGATAAGTCTGAGGATAATGGTAAGTCTGCAGGGCTGGTGTTTGAATCGGCCCAGACTGGGGCCAGGCTTGCAAACAAATTGGTCTGGTGGCTGGGAATATATAATAGACGACGCTATAGTGTACTCCGACTCGACATTCGGGCGGATCATATTAACAGACTCCTCGGAACGACCGAGGAAAGAACGATATAGCTGGTGGGGAAAAGGGGACGATACATCATCAATCAAATCAGTTGGAAGAATAGGAGATGAGATAAACTCAGAAGAAAAAACAGAATTAACTCCTGAGGAACCTAAAGCTCCCGAGGCTGAATGTTGTGGCAAAGGCTGGCTGACTATACTAGGGTCTGCCGCTTGTGTGCTAATCACAATGACCTTCTAGTCCCTGAGTGTAAGACAATTATTCACTGAGTGACTTGCGACCCGATGAAAATTGCAGAACGCGTTTGTATTATACTAGGCTGGAAGTGGATTAGGCGTCGGGCACACCTCAGGCAGCCGCAAGAGGGATGTGACTTTAGGGAATGCCATGCTCAACGACTCCACTAATGGGGTATAGTGGCTCCTATCATGGTGTTGTCGCTTCGGTAGTGGATATACCAATGGTGGGTGCATCCTAGACGGTGGGGCAGGGTAAACTGATGTGGCAGTAGGGGTAATGTGTGATGCATGGGGAGCTCTAGGTGCAGGCGTGGGTGCATAAACTACTTGGCGCTGCGAGGGCGGACGAACATTTGCCGGTGCAACAGGGGATCTAATATAAGAGATTGTATTCTTGGAGGGATCATGCCTCTTGGGTGGATTGGCATTATGGTTGTTGTTGTTGCTGTTGCTAGCACCACTATGTGAGAAAGTGGCCTACTTGGCAAATGCAGAGAGCGTTGGAAAACTGCCACAGCGTAGTGAGCTCTCAACACGGGCACCCGCCCGAAGCAATGCAGAAAAAGTGGTGACTGGCTGAATGCTGAGCAGAGCCCCGACTGCTGGCTGTGCTCCTTGGATCATGATCTCAATAGACTCCTCGTCGGAAGGTCTTTCTTTGACCTGCGAAGCCAAGGACCGCCAACGTCCAACATACTCCCCAAATGTTTCTTAGGGCCTCTGCTTGATTGCGACCTAGTCCTCGCGCTTTGGGACTACGTCGAGGTTAAAGGAATACTATTCAAGGAACGCCTGCGTAAGGTCGTCCCAAGTCCTGATGGTGGCCATGTCAAGGGAGGTGAACCACTTCAACGCGGGCCCCATGAGACTTTTCTGAACAGGTGGATTAACAACCTTTCGTCATCTTGAAGCTAGGCGAGGTCACCGCAATAGGCTTTAAGATGGGGAATCGAGCAGCTCCTACCATTGTATTTTTCGAACTCTAGGATTTGAAAGTTCGGAGGGAGAGTCGCCTCTGGAAAATAACAGAGGTCCCGGAATTGGTAGGACCGGCGGTCCCCGCCTTGCACTTGTCGGAGTGTGCACTCCAAGTCATTCACCCTCGCAAGGAGAGCGTCTAGAGCTAATGCAGTAGCAGATTGTGCAATCGAGGCGAGTGCCACGTAAACTGTATGGGTCATCCCTAAGGGCTCCTTCGGATCCACCATTTTGTCGTTAGGTACTACGGTAGGATGGCCAATGTACCCGTGCTTGGGTGTTGTGTGCCATGGGACAAAAGAAGATGCTTGTGTCTGATACATGGGTGAGGATAAGGCAGGGGGTGGTGCTACAGGTGGTGTAGAATGCAGGAGCAAGAGCTATTGGACCAAAATGGCCCCTGGTACTAAGCTCACGACAGGCTGTGCTCCCGCCAACCTGGAAGGCTGGCCACCAGATAATAGAGATGCATGTTGTGGTGGGTGCTGCGGTGGTGTTGCAAATGGCAATGTCGACACCCCTATCGCCGGGGAGATGAGGGATGGCGCAGCTGTGGGGGTGGTGCAGTGGGTGCAATCTGGGGTCCTAGGGTCGATTGCAAAGGCAACTCGGGAGTCGAGAAGGACAAACCTAAAAAGGACTGGAGTGCCAGTGCCAATCCCTACAACTGCTGGGCGAGAGCTGACATTTGTTGCAGTTGCACGGTCATGGGATCATCACTTGGGGCTCCAAAGGACGGACGCAAAACAGGAAAAGAAGAATCAGGAAGCTGGGACCCTAATTGTCCAAACTGGGGAGATGCTACTACAGAAAAAGCCGCAGTCGGAGGGGGGTTGGACAACACAAAGCCCTGGGGAGGAGTAGCAAAAGAACCCTGGGGATGGGTCATGGGAAAAGACTCAACTGCTGAGGCCTGAAAAGCAGTAGAAGACAAAGCTGAAGGTCCCGAAGGTGGGGTAGCCACAGGGACACGGAATTGGGATGGAGGAGGTCCTCTAGAGGCTAAGGCAAAGGTGGAGGCAGCAGTGATAACAAGGACAGAGACAAAGAAAGGGTACACAGAAACAGGGATCTCCTCCAGGACAATAGAGGAAAGGGGCTCGCTGGTTTGTTGGGCCGTAGCAGATCGCGAGCGGGTATAGATTGGACTGCGGCTGGGAACAAGAGAACGAATCGTAGGATGAGCTATCGTCAAAGGCGACAAATAACTTGGGAGATGCGGTCAAGAACCGAGTCGCGCCAGGTGTCAGTGAAAGGGAAAAACCTCGAGCTCTAGCTAAGGAACTCGCACACTGACAGGTACTCTATGTACAAAAATAAACAAACAAGTTAGAAAAACTGCAGTGCTTATGATGGTATAAGATGCAAATGAATGCTTCTAGCATGCGCTCTCTCACAATCTATGGGTGTCCTACCAAGCCATCTACTTCGGGTTCACACAGGGGTAAATGGGTCTCCGACTCAAGGTTAAAAGATAGAGGTTCCCATTCCAAATCCTAGCCAAAGCTTAGGTAGTAAACTGGTGGTGCATTCGGGGCCTCGTCCTTTGCCAAAGTAGTAGGCTGTACCCTCTACTAACACCGACACGACCCCGGACAAGGGGGGACATACCATATTTCATCCCACGCCAAAACCATATAATGAGAAAACTGCGAAATGTCCTTCGCAAACTATATAGGTGGACTCAAGGGATGAGAAGATGCATGCCCTATATGATGAATGCAAAATATGCTTTAAGTCTTTTACTTGCAAATTTATTTAACCATGGGGGAAAGTTTGCAATTTGTCACTAGTTTGTGTCTGATTTATTAATTTTGGTTTTTATGTCTTTATTAACCAAATGGGGAGAGAAAACATGTCTCTAATCTCCTAAACATGGCAGATACAAGAAGGGAAGAAAACATGCAAAGCAACCCTCTATTAACAAACAAGAAGTATGTACATGTTATGTGCAAAAGTGGTGGCATAGCAAATGTGTGAAAGCAAACACCCATCATACAAAAGGCATGCATGTAAGAAAGATACAACTTATATTACAAAGAGACAACAAGTAAAGCATGGGAAGCAAGCAAACATGGAGAAAAGCCAAACTAAATGAAAAACCCAAAACAAAAGCTAGGACCTAGTTCTTCCCAACGGAGTCGCCAGTTCCTGTAACCATGTCGGCGACAACCTCGTGCCCGGCGCGGAAGGCCAAATGCGCGAGGGTCGGCAAAGTCACAGCAAAACAATCACTCAACCAACAAGCAAAACGCATGAGCATAGCATGTGCTAGTGTAGTGCTTACAAGTAAGTGAATAAAAGCATGTATCACAACAAAAGGCGTGAATTAAGTCATGTGCATGTGTGGTGGCATAGCAATGGTGTAAACGGTATGTACAGTCAACTATGTACAATCAAAAAGAACAAGCAAATAAACACAAAGTGTACAAACCAAAGACCAGCAAGAAAACCAAAAGAAAAGTCAGAATCTGGTTATCTCCAGTGGAGTCGACAGTGATTGTGACCACCCCAGTGGAACCCTGCACGGCTCTCCAAGGTGCGTGGAAACACACGAGGAATCTCGATACGATCACGGCAAAGATGGTGAATCTAGAGAAGGAGACTAAACTCGGAAACACCAAAGAAAGATAAGAAAAGGATAAGGAATAGGAGTCGCCACCTAGTCTTTTAATGGAAAGACGAGGAAAACCAAACACAAAGGAAAAAACCTAAAGAAATCAATGTGGAGAAAACACATGTATGCTCCATGCCTAATGGATGTAGTGCACAAATCAATACGAGCCAGGGAAAGGGTAAGGATTCTTGTTATGCATAGGGAAGGTGTTAGGCACCCCCATGCACTCGAAGAAACCAGTCTTTCTTGGTTTCCTGCTTGCTAATGATCAAGTGTGTGTATGCTTGTCTATCCTGAATGCACATGCCTAAAATGAATGCGAAAAAATGCCAAATCATAGAAATGAATAAAAGGAAAAGAAATAATAAGAAAAATAATCCAAGGGACAATGTAAGCATTGTAAATGCCACTTTACTGTACATCCTTGGGCAATGAGAAATCGTGAAAATCGGAAATATTCGGAAAGCATCTCGCAAAACAGTAGAAACTTAAGAAATCTGGGAAAATCAAATGGGAGAAAATAATCTTCATTCGGGTCAATGTCGACATTGTCAATGCCTGTAATAGTACGCCCTTGGGCAATGAAAATCCAAATCAAATCAAAAATCATGAGAATCAGAAGAAGTCTGGGAAGTAATGCGAAAACTAAACTTGAAGTAAGCTTGAAATGCAAGCATGATGCAAGAAAAAAGGCATGAAGATACATGTAAGAAAAAGGGTAGCAAAATGTACAAAAAAAAAGCATGTGTGAAATATGTAAATTCCAAGGGCCTCTATGCAAAAATACATGTCCTAAATAAAGGCTGAGATTCTGGGGCTAAATCTGCAAAAAAGCTTAGGAAAACATATTTTATCTAATTTTGAAGAAGTTGGGGATTAAATGTGCAAAACTGTGCATTTTTGGTCAAATCAGGATCCCAAGGGTCTAATCTGCAATTTTTTCAGTAAAACATGTGTTTAATGTAATTTTGAAGAAATTCAGTGTTAAAACTCAAAATAATGTACTCTTGGTTTAAAACATGAATCTTTAGGGACTGATTTGCAAATATGCCATAAAAACAATGCATTCAGTGTAAATTCAGTCAAGTTGAAGGTTTAAAATGTAATTCTGAACACATTTGAGTAAAAATTTAAATCACCTAGGTTTAACTTGCAATTGTGCCAGAAAATCATGCATTCAGAACAATTTCAATGAAATCCAGGGTCTTCTGTGCAAAATATGGACATAAAATGAATGAAAAGTAAATGAAAGGGTTTTATGTCAAATATTAATGCTTGGAAAACATTAACAAAAATGTACAAAGGTCACACAGCAATTTCACAAAACAATGCATTATTAAAATGGTTAAAAACTAATGCAGGGACCTAAAAGCAAAATAAATGGACCTCGTTGCAAGAAAAGAAAAGAAAAAGAAGTTTTTTAAAAGAAACTTTAAAAAAAAAAAAGAATGACGACCACCGGCGACGAAGCCTTCCCGTCGACAGCCAACTGGGACGCCTTTTTAGGCCTCCCCGATGCTTGATATAGCATCCAAACATGCTGGGAGAAAGAAGGAGAGAAAAGGGACACATCTAGCGGTTGAAGTGAGGCGCTGGACGATCAAAGGTTGCTTCCCTCCTCCCTCGCCATCACCACGACTCCAGTGACGGCGATGGGGAAGAATAGGCACTAGAGGTGGCGGAACGGCGATTCTAGGCTATTAGAGGCTTGGGGGCACGGCGAGGAAAAGATTCTACCACTCAGAGGCATGAAATGGCACTACTCTTCCCCTCCTCGATCTTGCTCGCCGTCGACCCGATCCTCTTCAACGAGTTCAACTGTGGAGGTCGTTCGAAGCTTGAATCGTCGTGATGAAGCTTCTGAAGTAGGGGAAGATTAGAGGAATGTTCCCTGATGCTTGGAGGGATGCGGCAAGGCGAGAGGCGCCCGATCGAGACCCACTGTTCACCTTCTTGTCTGGCGATGGTGAAGGCATGTCCGGTGAGCTTCGCCTGGAGGCTTTCAGAGGAGGTGTTGTGGCATCCAGTGGGGTGGAGAAGGAATAAGGGACCATACCTTATCAAATGGAGCACGCTAGGGCACAAATCACTCACTGGATTCGTGCCCCCACCTCTCCTGCCGGAGAATCGCTTCTGGCGACCCAAAATCCACCTGATTTCTGCCAAGGGAACTACCTAGCATTACTAGAATCGAGTTGGGTAGGTAGGGGAGGACCAAGGGAATTGAATTGGAAAGAAATTGAGCTCTGATTAGGGCTTACCAGAGTTGGCAGTGATGGAGGTCGTCAAAGCTTGATAGAGCTCACTAGAGCTCGCCAAAGTTAGCCTGAACCTTGATTTCCTCTCCTCTCTAAACTACCTCTCTGATCTGGGACTCCTTTGATTGCTCTGGTTAGAAGAAATCTCCTTGGTTTCTCTCCTCTCAAAATTTTCATGTTTTTTCTCTCCTTTTTCTCCCTTTTTTTTCTCTTGCAAATAGGGGCATTTATAGGCTTCCAATGGCTAGGTAGTTTGTTATGGGTTGTTATGGTTAGTTAGATGTTGTTATGGTAGAGTGGGAAGTGGTTAGGGCTGTTATGGTGGAGTGGGAAGTGGTTAGGGTTGTTATGGTGGAGTGGGAAGTAGTTAGGGTTGTTATGGTGGAGTGGGAAGTGGTTAGGGTTTTGAATTAGGGTTTAAAGTTAGGTTTAGGGTTTTAGGCTAGGGTTTGCTAAGTCTATGGTTTTAGACTAGGGTTTAGGCTAGCCTAGGGTTTTGGATTTAGGGTTAGGTCTAGGGTCTTAGACTTGGGCTTGCCAAGCCTAGTGTTTGGGACTACAGTTTTGGCTAGATCTAGCATTTTAGACTAGGTCTAGGTTTAGGGTCCAATTGCAAGCATATAGGGTGTCTACACCATGTCTTCTACTGTTCACTCTGTCCCTTTTGTGCATCACGGAGGTTCTGTGTCCTACCCCATAGGACATCCACTGAACTTGGCCAGTCTGGAGCTGGGCACTGAGTCCATCTCAGTGACCCCTGCTTAGGTTCTAGATGTATCACTGACGGCGCCACATCCTCAGGGTTCTTTCTCCTTTGGTACTCTGCCCAGTGTGACAACATCCCTTGCAGGTTCCTTGTCTCCAGGGCAACCTGTATCCATCCTATATTTGATCTTCGAACCTTTGACTGTGCCATCCCTCACCGTCCCTGAGGGGTCTCCTGCCGCACAAGCAGAGTATCTGTTGGCCTTCGTCCAGAAGATTGAGAGCATGGCTTTTGCTATCTAGTCTACTATAGAACCCACTGTTCCTGAGGCTCTCCGGCAGCCTGCTCCGGTGTTCCAGGCATCAGCACCCCCACCTCAACCCTCACCCTAGCTCCTTACTGCACCCACATTAGGTGTGACACCACTACCTCAGACACACCACCTCACTGCACAACATTCTACTCCAGCATCTAGTGGCCAGCCCCTCGGGTTGGCTGGAGTACGGCATCCACAGAGCCTGCAACCTAGCGTCGTACCACTACAGTAGTTGTTGCTCCCACACTCAGCACCCACCACCACACAACTCTCCACTCATCCTCCTCTAAAACACCATCAGGTTCAGGCACCTTCATTCTCACAACTACATCCAACACTTATGCACAGATATGCTGGCCATCATACCGCAGCACCAGGAGGCATGATGGTGGACTTGGAGGAGCACTTAGGTGCGACCCACATAGCATATGTGGCCGTTCCCCCTGCTGCATCACCCTCATCAGCAGCAGCACCAGATACCCTCCACGCTAGGGTGGGTGAACTAGAGAGAGCACTTCGACAAGTGTGGGGAGGCGACCGCCAACCCTACAAATTCCAAGACCTCTATTATTTCCTAAAGGTGACACTCCCACTACATTTCCAAATCTCAGATTTTGAGAAATACAATGGTAAGGGTTGCCCCATTTCACATTTAGGGTATATTACAGAGATCTCGCTCAGTTCCAAGCTGATGAGAGGCTGCTTATCCATCTCTTCCACAAGAGTCTCACCAGTCCAGCCCTCAAGTGGTTCACGTCACTTGACATGGGCTCGAGTAAGACTTGGAACGACCTCTCGCAGGCATTCATGGATCAATATGCGTTTTATCTCAACTTGGTCCCAAAGAGGGACGGCCTTGTCGCCACGAGACAGAAACCCCATGAGCCGTTTGGAGAGTACGTCGGCCGCTGGTGTGTCCTTGCATCACAAGTGAGACATTGACCCTTCGACGGGGAGTCTATCGAAATCATTATTCGAGGTGCACAGCCAGATGTTGGGGCTCTGTTGAGCATTTAGCCTATCACCACCTTCCCATCTTTGATTCAAGCTGGTGTTCGTGTAGAGAGCACCCTCTGCAGTGGCAACTTTCCTACACTCGTCACTTTTGCCAAACAAGCCGCATCCCCAGATCACCGTGCGAGCAGCAGCACTCGTAACGGCGCTGGCACCAATTATCAAAGCCACATCACCGGATCCTCCCAAGCCTGTCGTCGCGTACATAGGGTCACCCGCCATGCCTATAAATGTGGTGAACCAACCAGGCCCGAATCCGTTAGTCTATGCACTACACCTACGACACCACACACACCACATATCACCACCACTGCCCAGCTGATGTATCCTACGGCATTGGTCCAGCAAGGACCATGCCTAGGGCAGAGAAGGTCTCAGCATGCTACACGACTGTACACCCCACTTGTTGAGCCACTGAGTGCCATCCTCCCCAAAGTGGTGTCACTCCAAAAACTCCCGGAGGTCCGTCCCCTGCTGAACCCTCTGTCGGGGTGGTACAACACAAAGCTCCACTGCAATTTCCACCATTGTGTGGGTCACTCGACGGATAATTGCATGGCTCTTCAGAATGCCATTAAGGACTTAATTGACCGTAAGGTCATCATCATTGACACCTAGGAGGCAAACACTACACTTGCACCACCACCTCCACGTACACAAGCACCACCAGCCTACCCCAACATTGTCAACCAGCCCATGCCGGTGCATAACAACTCAGCAGGCGCTGGAACCTCAGGAATCCATTTCCTTTCTACTTCTGGGTCTACGACATCCATAGTGGACCCCACTAATCTGATTCATGCTATTGATGAGCCTTTCCCCACTCATCTTTATCGTTTGAGTCGTGCCGATTTCGAGTCAATAGTCCACATGATATGGCTGACTGTGAGGGCAGAGCGTACCGCCGCACCATTGACCGCGCACTCTGGGTCGCCCATTTGCCTACTCGCCTGACCCATGCCTACTCATCCTGTCCAGTCTCCCGTCCAGCATCCTATCAAGTATCATGTCCAGCCTCCTGTCAAGTATCATGTCCAGCCTCCTATCCAACATCCTATCAGCATCCTCTTGTACAGCATCCTATCCAACATCCTCTCCAGTCGGGACATCTCTTAACCATTTCCGAGTCCGCCCTGCTGGAACTGGTAACACGTACCCCTCTTGACGTCCACCTGATGAGGGACACTCACCGTGTACCCTATGATTAAGCCGCAGAGATGTGTGCAGAAGTCACTAGGTCAAGGAGGGTGTATAGGCTACCAGCGGCCCAGCCGAATCGTTCAGCGTCTGCCCCTTGCTAGCCAGCCCTTCAAGCTTCGAGGACGGTCCCTTGTTTAGTCCCTACCTCTTCGACACGTCAGGAGCAGCCCTATGCCGACATCACATTTCAACTAAAGAAGGTTAAGGCTAATATCTCTAATTGAAATCTCATCCATATTTCTTCTGAACATCGAGAGGCCTTCCTCAGGGTCTTTCAGGCTGCTCATGTCTCCCCCACCATAGAACCGTCTGCTCTTGAGAATATAGTGGGCATGATTACAGAGCCTCATGTCTTTTCTTTCTCTAGCGAGGAATTGCCTCTGACAGGTGTCAATCATAACCAACCCCTGTTCATTACGGTGCAATATCAAAGCTTCCGAATTCCTCTCACTCTAGTTGATAACGGCGTGGGCTTAAACGTCTACCCTTTGCGCACAGCAAAAAAAATCAAATTCAAAGCCGAGGATATCATACCAGCTACAAAGGGAATGACGGCTTTCGATAACATGCATCACGACACGCTAGGGATGTTGGTTATTCCTCTCACCATAGGGCCTGTGGTCGTCGATGTAGAATTCTATATTGTGGATCTGGAGCCCTCTTTCAATCGTTTGCTTAGGCGCCCTTGGTTGAACAAGCATCAAGTGATCCCCTCAACCCTCCATCGTATGTGTGACCTTGCTCGCCCGGGGATCCAGCGCGGAGTCGTACCAAAGGAAGGAGATCACAGCCATGCCAAGATGGCGAAGGCGTAGGACAGGATAAAACGAAAAAGAAAAAGGAGTCGCTACCAAATCTTTTATGGGAAAGATGAGGAAAACCTCAAAGGATTGAATACATGAGATGCAAATGTGAAGGCTAGGTGTCTGCTAACCAGAAGATGGATAAGGATTCCTATTACGCACAAGGAAGATGTTAGGCATCCCCGTACACCCGAGAAACTCTATCATTCTAGTCTAATTCGATTGCTGAAGGTTGGATGAATGCTTGCTATGCCTAGATCGTGTTCTAAACATGCTAATATGAATGCCAAGACAAGACTGGATGGATGTGCAGGATGGTATGCAAAAACCGTGAAGAAATCCACATAAAATATCGTAATCATGAAAAACGACACGACAAGAAAATCACATGAAACGACATGGTTTTGGGCGAGAATGGCTCAGAAAGTCATATAGGTCTCAAGAATGTAAAAAATGCAATCGACTTAGGTTGTCAGAATCAAAGAAAGCATCGCAGAAATCAAGATGGGAAAATTGCAAAGAAGTCTGCATAAAATTGGTAAATGGTAACGTGGGAAGAAAATCACATAAAATAACGATGTTTTCGTAAAGAGTGGTTCAGAAAACCATACTGATGTCAAAAAAATAGAAAGTGAGGTCAACCTGAGTCATCGGAATCATGGAAAAAGTCGTGAAAATCAAGAAGCAGAAATAATCCGCAAATGGGCCAATATGGGCCTTTCGGTCAGTTCGTATATGCCCTTAGGCAATGAAATCCAAATCAAATCGAAAAAACCTAAAATATAGGAGTAAAAGAAATCAAATTGAATGTCGGGTGAGGGGCTCCGAAAACAAAGTGAAGAAAAATCCACGAAAGAAACACATGAGATGAAGACTCGCTTAAAAAGGATGGATTGATACGCAAATGTGACAAAAAACTGTGCAAAATGCATGAAGGTCTACCTGAATGTGTAAACGGTGCTATGGAATGCCTTAGACAAAAAATATGCAAGACTGAGTGCAAAAACTAACATGCACATGCATGAATTGGGGGTATAGGGGCAATTTGGTCATTTCTATGGTCAGATGTGATGAGTACATGTATGAGGACAATACATGGTCTAAGATATGTCAAAATGTATGTGAAATGTTAAAAAAGTGTTATTTGCAAGAAAGCATGCAAAGAACAAGGTTTTAAAAACAATAAAACAATGCAAACACAGTAAAGGATAAAACCAAGGTCTAAAATGCAAAATTCGCGAAAACTGGGAAAATCATGATTAAAACATATTTGATGGCCATTTTCCTAGCATGCAAATGATGAATCGAATGACAATGTGGTACTGAAATGTGTGGAAATTACACCTTGGTAATTTCCTGAAAACTTAGGATCTAAAGTGTAAAATTCACACATAAGTGCAATTGTGATTAAAATATGAAACTACAAGTCAATGTACAATGAAAACATGATCTTTAAAGGAAATCTTTGACTAAATGCAAAATACGAAATGCAATGAGTGGAAAATATCTAAAATACGTGAGGAAACATTTAAAACCCTAAATGATGGATTTAAAACTAATCTAAGAGTCTAGATGCAAATTTTCTAGGTTCTGGGATTATTTGTTAAGAACTCAGGGAGGCTGCATGCAAATTTACAGGGCTTAAATGTGACAAAAATTGGACTTTTATGATGATCAGTGTAATTATGAGATTTCTCAGGGTCAGTATGCAAATTTTTCAAGAAGGACTCTTTTTTTTTTTAAAAGCTCTCGAGGCATGTTGCAAAAACTTAGGACCTAAATGCAAAGAAATCATGATCTCAAGGGCGTAATGGTGATAAAACAAGCATGAATAGAACTGAGAATAGAATTAAAAAATAAATTGGATAAAATGTGTAATATTTACATTGCAATTTTATAAAAAGGAGAATTCAGGGGTCAAAGAATAAATTCCTAGGACTTAATTGCAAAGAAAATATGAATGCAGGGATTTAATCGTGAGAAAACATATATTTACAGAAATGAAACTAAAAGTAAACTAAAATAAGGTAAAAAATGCATTATGTACAACAAAACTAAAGAAAAGAAACTTTAATTAAAAGCTTAGGGGTTAGGGCACAAAATCCTAGGGCCTACTTGTAATGCTTTAAAACTAAAAGGGCTTCAATCAAAAAACCAAAAAAACTAACAGCCACTGTCGACGATTCAAAAATCGCCGGCGGCGATGGCCTAGGGGAGTCCATCTACACTCTCTCGGTGGCTGATCGGCGATCCGAATGGCTGAGAAGCTGGAGGAGGAGATGGGGGAGAGATCTAACAGTGTCAATGAGACTCTCGATGGCTGGAACGTGTTGTTGATCCCCCCACGTCGGCATTCCTCTCCGGCGATGGCGCTGCAATAGTGGTGCTTCCAAGGGCGATGGCTCGACGTGGTGGGGATCAGAGAAGCTCCGGGGTGATGCGGCAAACATTCCAGAGGAATCAGGCGGCTTCGTGAGCGAGGGAGTCATCCTCCCTACCTCCCTGTCAACGGTGATGGCGGTGGTGGGTCGTCGGGGTGTTGCGTCAGTCCAAGCGAGCGGACGAAGGCTCTCCGGTGTTCGTGGGAGCCTGAGGATCATCGGGGAAGTGCACGGAGGTTACGGTGACGCTTGGAGGGTTTCGGTGCTTCAACAGCGTCGGTCGGCAGTTGCAGGGTAGTAGCGATGGGATTCTTAGGCACAGGAGGCCTGAGGGTCCTCCCATGAGTGATGCGAACTCAGGGAGGAGGAGGAGGAAGAAGGAGGAGAGGCAGGAGAGGCTCATGAGGCCTCACTTGAAGCCAGGAGGCCACTGGCCTTGCCGGTGGTGGTGAACCCACCATTGGTGACGGAGACGACGACGGACAGGGGGTGTATCCCCACTATGACACGATCTAGGGGGATTCCCTAAACCTAAGGGGCCATCATCTAGATTCAAATAGAAGGGGAACGAGAATACCTGGTTAGTGGCGTTGTCTCCCCGACAGCGCTCGACGGCAGGGCTCCTCCGGTTGGTCACTCCGGTGATGGTAGCTGAGGCTTCTAGGTTGCGAAAAAGGGATGAAAGAGGTGCTCTAGATGTGGGGGATCGCTAGGATCTCTCTGGTTCGAAAGGGGGTCTCAATCGGTTATCCAAAAGGTGGTCCAAGCTCCGTGTCGACGATGGGGCTTTATACTCCGACGGTGGCCTCCAGAGTCGTCGATCTTCCTCCCCGAAGGCTGAGGATAGCTCGATGCTTGCGTGAGGTGGCAGGAGTTGTTAGGGGTCGTTGGAGACCATAGGGAGGAGAAGATATGGTCCGAAGTTCTTGAGATTCCGTCGAAGTAGTCGCCAGAAAATTCGAGGGTCGCCAGAAAACTCGAGGTCACCGGAATTATTTTTCTGGGTGTATAAGGTTTGTGATTGAAGAATGAATGGGTTGAAATGGGCCTAGTGATTCGGCTAGATTTTAGGATTTTCCTGTTTTATATTTGTTCGGGATTTTTTTAGGGATTTTAGGGTTTTGATTTTTAGGTTTTTGTTTGGGTTTTGTGATTTGAATTAAGTTTTTGATTTTGTAACTTAGGGTTTAATTAATTGGTTTTAAATTAGGGTTTTAATTATTTTAGGGTTTTTTCTTTTATTTTATTTTTTTGGGATTTTTTAGGGATTTTAGGGTTTTGATTTTTATGTTTTTATTTGGGTTTTGTGATTTGAATTAAGTATTTGATTTTGTAATTTATGGTTTAATAAATTGGTTTTAAATTAGGGTTTTTTAAGATTTTAATTACTTTGGGGTTTTTAGACTTTAATTAGGGGTTTGGGTTTAATTAATTAGGATTTTGAGTTTGATTAGGGTTTTTGAGTTTTGATTAGGTTTTTTAGGGTTTTAATTACTTTGGGGTTTTTAGGATTTTAATTATTTTAGGGTTTTAGGTTCTTAGATTTTAATTTGGATTTTGAATTTAATTAGGTTTTTGGGTTTTAATTAGGGTTTTTAGTTTAATTAGTGTTTTTTTGTGTTTTAATTAGAATTCTAATTTAAGGGTTTATGATTTAGGTTTTTATGGTTTATTTTAGTGATTTTAATTTAGATTTTAATTTGGTGACTTAATTAGGGTTTCAATTTAAATTTTGATTTAATTGGCTCCTATTTA
This sequence comes from Posidonia australis, assembly GCA_024699735.1. NCBI lineage: Eukaryota > Viridiplantae > Streptophyta > Magnoliopsida > Alismatales > Posidoniaceae > Posidonia > Posidonia australis. The sequence continues at coordinate 42,979 of JAMKQA010002294.1, read as the reverse complement.
ATTAAGGGTTTGATTTAGATTTTAACTTAATTGTTTTCTTTTGCTTGATCTTTGTGTGGATTAGAGTTTCTTTTTTAATTATATGGATTTTATTGAGTTTTACTTGAGTTGGGCTTTAATTAGGGTTTTTCTTTTAATTGACTTGGATTTTAAATGGTTAACATGTATTTTACTTGGTTTTGATTTTAATTAGAGTTTTTGCTTTATTTACTTGGATTTTAAGTGACTTAAGTGGATTTTAGTTTACTTTTGACTTTAATTAGAGTTTTCATTTGATTAATTGGTTTTAAAGTGGATTTTATTTAAATTTGACTTTAATTAGCATTTTCATTTGATTAATTGGATTTTAAGTGGATTTTGTTTGGTTTTAATTCTAAATTATTATCTTTTGCTTTAATTAGGTCAGAGTAGACTAGTGTGGGCCTGACTAGGCTTGTGTGGGCTTACGTGGGCTTGAGGGTTTAGTTGTAGCTAAGGTTTAGGGTTTTAGGTTTGAAAATTATTGTTTTGGTGGTCTCAACCAGAGCATCTTTACAGAGGAGCCTGCTGCCAAGTGACTTCAAAATTGGGGTGTCTACAGTATAGTTAAGTTCCACTGGGGCAACGACGTAGTTGTTGTCATAGCAAAAGATCTTGACAAAGAAAAGGTCGAGTCAGTCTTTGCTGTCTCCCTCCAGACCGTCCATTTCGACCCCAAGTCGTCCGATCTCATGTTCCGAGTCAATCGCTTCGAGCTTCTCAATTACATTCCGGCTCTCGAGCGTGTCAGTTACCTAACTGTTCGCGGCAATCCCCTTCAAATGATCAAAAACGTGTGTCGCAAATGGGGATACAAGAAAGGAACACCACTTGGACGACATGGTCAAGGAATCTCTGAGCCCATCCAGGTGGAAGAAAGGCGAGAGTTCGAGAGACTGGAATACGAGTGGCAGCCGCACAAAAATGGATATTCGCGCACTAGGAGGTACAAGAAGATTTTTATTCCGTCGGACCTCACCAATTTTGTCAGTGCAGGGATACTCGATCCCAATCAGAGCCAAGGCACTGTAGTGAGGAGTCAACGTCAGATGGTGCAGCCACAGCCTTAGCCATCGGTAAGCACAATGACAGCACCAGTCACTGCTCCAACAACGAGCCCCACAATGATAGTTCTACAAGCAGCTGCATCAGTAGATCTATCTGTGCAGTCGGTCAGTCTTGGGCATTGCACACAGTGGTCTCAAATCCGGTCAGCAGAGGTCCACAGTTTAGATGAGGAAGTGGTAGAGCAGATTGTTGTCTAGTATTCTGATTTCACCACGGAAAAGGATGAGACAGTCGACAGAGCGATTCAGTTGAGTGACCAGGCCAGCGATTTAGAGCTTCTGTTTCAAGAGCAGTTGTCAGTATGGGCCAAAGACGTAGCCGAGCATCAAAGGCTGGGAAAGGAAAGGTCAAAGTGTCAAGATCAAAGCAAGCAACCCCCCACCAACAGTCGAAGCACTTATCCATCATGGTCCTGGCAAAATCACAACCAGAACCCACTAGACCATTAGAGTTAATCTATTTGGAGCCGGGAGGTGGGTCTAGATGGTACATGCAGTTGAAGCCTCACCTTGGGTCAAAAAATAATCCCTGAATTAAGCTTAGGAAGGAAGCCAAGTGGCATCGCTCCTATCAGTCAGCAGTAGGACAATCGCTAGTCAATAGCACCACCTGTACATACTACAAAAGTTACAAAAAAAATAAAAAATCCCGAAAATCTAAAAAAATCAGAAAAAACAAAAAAAATCAAAAAATAGCATCAAGAGCAGAGGAAACAGAGCAACCTGACCAGTCAGCAGACCCCACTGATAAAGAGCCAGAGGTCACGCAGTGCAGATACAAGAACACCAAAGTCAATGTGACCATCATGAAGAATCATTAGGAGCAGAAATTAGAGCACATCGTTTCCTTTGATGTCACCGACCCAACCTTCAAAGAGGAAATCATATCAGAGCTCATCGCTTATGAGAAAGAGGATGATGACATGGATGAAGACGGTGAGACACCCGAATTCTAACCCTAAGACAATCATCCTGAGGGGCCGAATATGCATGTCGAGGAAGAAACTTAACGGGTCAACATTGGTACCATAGAAGATGTCAAGGAGGTACTCATCAGTGCTAAGCTATCACCACAGGCTAGGGCAGATTTCATTGCATTTCTGAAAGAGTACACAGATGTCTTTGCCTGGAGTTACGACGACATGGTCGATCTAGATGTCGAAGTGCTGGTGTAACCATGTCGGCGACAACCTCGAGGACTAGGGCGCGAAAGGCCAAATACACGAGGATCGGCAAAGTCACGGCAAAAACAATAAAAATAAATATGCAAATGCAGGAATTGCCACCTAGTCTATTAAAATGGAAGACGAGGAAAACCATATAAAACATGCAAATCATGCAATGGAAAAGCAGGCCATAAACCAGGAATGGGTAAGGATCCCTGTTATGCACGAGGAAGGTATTAGGCACCCTCATGCGCCCGATAAATCGATCTTCTATAGGTTTCTCATTCGCTTATGAAATGTCGGCTTTTCAGCCTTTATTGTACGCCCGAGGGCGATATGCCATGCCATGCTAATGTGTGTGGTGTCAAAAATATGGGTGCATGATGTGCAGGGGTGTGTCCTAATGCTCAGAATTATCACTCGTAAGTCGAGTCAAGTGTTGATGCAAAATCATTGCATGAATAAAATCAAAGATATATCAATTTCGAGTGATATTTCATCCTTGCTTTGCTATACGCCAAATGCAATCTAAGATGCATAAAATGGTTAAAAAACAGAATCATGCCTTGCTGGTATGTCAAGGAGGAAAACCAGAAAAAACCAAAGGCGAATCGAAACAAAAATCTTGCCAGAAAACCATGCAAAAGTGGCTATGTGCTACTGTAAAAACAGGCTAGTGTGCCAAATCACATGAGAATGCATTTTGAAAAGTATACAATGTAAAATCCTTCGCAAAACTTGGAAAATATGCCACAAAAGCGAAAGAAATGCAAGTGCAATATCTTGTGGACCTTGTGCTCAAGGGCTGGTAGCCTTGCACAAGACCACACCTATTTATGCTAAAATGAAAGAAGCAAGACTCAACCATGTCACTGGATCATGGGATAATGCACAAGGCTCTCCACGTAGGAGTAATGTGCAACCAACCTACCAGATTCTAACCAAGGGCTAAATATCCAATGGGAGAAAACAACTAGAAAACAATCTTGGTTTAAACTGAAAACATGCATGCAAAACCATGGAATATCAAAGAACGAGTAGTAAAAGAATCAGGCTCAAAGTCATTCAGAAAACCATGCAAACAGGTATGCAAAAGTGAATGTTTGCTCTCTGACCAGTCTAGTGCTCATGAATGGTGCGCCAGAGTGGTGCTCTGGGTTGGTGCGCCACTCTGGTGCGTCATATAGGTGCTCCAGATTGGTGCTCCCCTAGAAAATCTGGATCAGACTGCAATCTGATCCAGAATCTGACCCATAATAGAGATGGGTGATTTATACTAATGCAGGTTGATTCATGCGGATGTTAAAAGCTGAAAGCATGATAGGATGCATATGATCAAAGCCATCTTACTATCATTTGATTAAAAACAAGATGATTTAATGGGTTCATGGCAGAAATGCATGCAAAATGCAAAAGAACAAACATGAAACAGGTAGACTCAACAAAACATATGTAAGTCATGATCATGCCAAGAATCTCTACTGCATAACTCAATATTTAGATGCTTGGCATGGATCTACGTGCAAAGAAATAGCAAGAAAAAGATAGCCCATACAAGTAACATAGTGCAGATTTTAATGCTAGAAACAAAGTAAACATGCTTGCGAACAAAAGTGTAGATTTGCATGGAGAGCATTTTGCAAGGAGAACAAGTAAATTCATCATAGAAACCTCATGAAAACACAAAAAAATCAGACCATATATGGTATTTCTAGCATGCTTTATTTCAATGCAAAAGAATAAGAACTTAAAGGAGAAGTGGGAAGGGCCTACCTTGTCCAAGATGTTCCTTCAAAAAAAGAAAAGAGAGACCCAAGATAATAAGCTCCTTGATGCTTTGGAAGGGCTGAGAATATCTCTGGATGCAAGGAAAAGCTTGAGAGCTCAAGTGAATAGTTGCAGAATTCTGGAGAAGGCTTGACTGTAGCTGTATGTATCTAACCCCAAATGGCTGCCTATAAGGGTCTATATATAGGGATTTTTCAAGGGTAACTCCTGGGAAAGCAAGGAGCCTCGTAGACGAAAGGCCTGGAAGATTCCATGGCATATTCGTTGGTGGAAGTAATAGCCATGGGAGGTGAAAAGCCAGCAGCCAGCAGCCTGAGAAATGGTTGGGCGCCTGGTATGTGCACCAGGTGTGTACGCCAGGTAGGTGTGCTAGCTACGTGTGCCAGGTAGGTGTGCTAGCAAAGTGTGCCAGGTAGGTGTGCTAGATAGGTGTGCCAGATAAGTGTGCCAGCTCGGTGTGCTAGCTAAGTGCTCTCCCTTACTTTTCTAGTTGGGCTGCGGGCCTGCTATAGGTTGTGATTTGGTTTAGCTAATAGGATTCAAGGGTTAGCCACCTCCAAAGCAACATCTGGAAAGCTCATCTATAAGTCACCTCAAAATCGGGGTGTCTACAGATGCCCCTCCCTGAGCGAGGTCGAGGGACGAAGGGAACCAAGATCGATGCTCAGGGTTGACAAGATACCCCCATTTTGAGGTTACAGAAGGATGGTGTTTATCGTAGGTAGTAAGTCACTTATCCGGCAGATGCATCGAAAGTCATGACATTTCGCCAAATGCAAATGCGAATGCGAATGCGAAATGCATGCAACAACTGATCTAGATGCTGGGGATGTGATGCCAATGCGAAAAATAAATGCAAGAGCCGATCTAAATGCTGATGCAAAAATCGATATGAATGTAAAGTAGGTGCCTGCAAGGCGATGCGATGCTGATGCTAATGCTGAAACAACAAGGCAAAAGATAAAGAAATCCTGCGCACACAAAGGGAACCACCGGCAGGAAAATGATAAGTTGTCGGACTCATCAGCCGGATTATTGAGGTTATCAACCTAAGGAGGCGGGATATGATAAGTCAAACAAGTCTTGTCATCCCGATCGCCTGATAGCGTGACGGTTGTCAATCGAGTAGTTGGGGATACCAGCCCAAGGACAAGGGGGCATGACAAACATACCATTTGTCAAGCAAAGCAGGGCCCTGTCCTCTCGGACCAAGGGCGAACAAAGAGATTTCGCATCCATGAAAACTCAGATGAGAAAAAGAGAAACAAAAGGACCTTGACCCCTTGGTCAGAGGGTCAAACAACTGGATTCCTGCCCGCGAAAACCCAGAAGAGAAAGGATAAAGACCTTGACCGCCTGGTCAAAAGGTCAAGCAGCTGGATTTCCTGCCCAGGGAAATCCAAGAAAGGGGCTACGACCTTGACCATCTAGTCAAAAGGTCAAGCCACAGGATTTCCTGCCCAAGGAAATCCAAGAGAGGGGCTAGGACCTTGACCATCCGGTCAAAAGGTCAAGCCGTAGGATTTCCTGCCGAAGGAAATCCGAGAGATGGGCTAAGACCCTGACCATCTGGTCAAAAGGTCAAGCTGCAGGATTTTCTGCCCGGGGAAATTCGAGAGAAGCCAAAGACTTTGACCGCCCGGTCAAAATCAACAAGCTGGATTCCGTGCCCGTGAAAGTCCAGGAGAGCAAATGACATTGACCGCTCGGTCGAAGTCAACAGGCTAGATTCCGCACCTACGAAAATCCAAAAGGTGAAAATGACGTTGACCTCTCGATCGAAGTCAACAAGCTGGATTTTGCGCCCGCGAAAATTCAAAAGGGGCACATGACCTTGACCGCCCGATCAAGATCAACAAGTTGGATATTGCGCTCGCGAAAATCCAAAAGGGGAAAATGACGTTGACCACCTGGTCAAAGTCAACAACCTGGATTCCTCACTCGCGAAAATCCAAGAAGGGCAAAGGACATTGACCGCTTGGTCAAAGTCAAGCTGGATTTTGCGCCCGTGAAAATCCAAAAGGGAGGTAGAAGGGTCTCCTTAGCTTGGAAGGAGAACCTAAAAAACAAAACAATGACCCATGGATTGTCCCCCCCGGAAGGAAAAAAGGCTAAGATACCCCGAAGGGCAGATCTATGAATATACTGGCTACTGATGCTGTGGTGCAGAAACTGGCACTCTTGCTGAGATGCATGCACAATCTCTTCTTTGCTGGAATTTTCAACATCGTTTGCAAAAAGGTGAAGGCTTATAGGCTTATTTGCAATTTCCTAAAACTCGGGGCTTTATTGCAAATTATCCAACCATGACAACCTTCTGATTGCTGTATTGCCGCCGTGCTATGACATTCGAGATTCTGCTGTATATCAACAAATGTCTGCTTCAAACAAAACTTCCCACATCTTCGTGGACTAATCTGTACATTTGCAAAAAAGGAGGGGATTTTCTGCAAATTACCCCATCTGGTGTATCTTGCAGGCCATATATCTGATATTGTATACTCTGCTATTGGAGCATAAGATGTGAGACGGTAGGGGTTGAAACGTAATTTTTAAGGCCACTTGCATTTTGAACCTTAAATTATTTATAAACGGGTCCCACTAAACAACTGCCATAACTACCAAAGAACTTTCTCCACTTTTCTTCCTACTTGTTGGGAGTGCCATAGTGCTTGTGCCGCCTGGCTTTTCCAAGGTTCTGTTTATTTTTGCTTGATTTCATTCCTTCAAAGCAACACTTATATGCATTTTCTTTTTTTGATTTGATTTTTTGCTTCTTCTCAAAAGGCGTGCCTTTTCTTCTTCCCCTGTTTCTTTTCTTCTTCTCCCCACACGAAACCCATCTCCTCTCCCCCTTCATCTCCTCTCCGATTCTCTTCACGGTGGTGGCGCGCAGGAGGTGCGCCGACGAGGTGCTTTTGGCTGGTGCGGGGATCCGGCGCGTCGGCGAGGTGCGGCGAGGTGCAGTGGAGGCTGATCGGCGGCGTTATGGATGGCAGTGGCATGGACTGAACCCTCCAGGATTGGTTGGAGAGGGGTTCGCCGGTAGAGGTAACTCCCTTGATTTCCTCTTTTATTTTTGCTCTGTGCTTGAGTTTTTTGCTTGCTTCTTGCTTGGATGGCCGGTGGCTCATGGGTTCTGGCGGGCATAGGTGATTCCGGTGGTCTGTGGTTGCGGGGTGGTCGTGTGATGGGTAGGTACAGGAGTAGCTCGACGAGTGGCGGGTTCCGACAGGTGGTGGAGCAATGGCTGATGGATGGCCGAGCCGCGTGGTGGCGGAACGGCCTGCTATGCGGTAAGAGCCCCGCAGTGGCGGGCTGGTGAAGGGCTGGCCGCCGGGCTTGTTGGGTTGGCAGCTGTGAGTGGACTGTAGTGGGGTGGTGGCATTTTGGGTGTTACGCCTGGTGGCCGCGGGTTGATGATTGGTTGTCGACGGTGCTCCGGCGGGTTAGGGCTCTAGTGGGCAGAGGAGCTGGTTTCGTGGTGGTGATGGATGGCCGTGGAGAAGGTGGTGGTGGCTGTGGTTTTTGGTGGCAGGTGGGCAATGGGTTCGTTATGGTGGTGCTGTGAGGAAGGTGGCGGTTTGTGTGATGCCATACTACCATGCTGCCATTTACGCATTTTGATAAAATGCCATGCTGCCCTTTTATGCCATCTTCTGAATTCATTCACAAGATGCTTTGAATCAAATTATCCACTTTAAATTAATTGCTGAACCATGCTTGATAGCTTATCCAGAGTATTTCATTTCTGTATATCTTAAACAAGAAAATATCGCCACATGATTTGAACATTTCCACGTAACGAGCTGTAATTGTATGTCTATTTATACTTGCATTTTTGCCGCCATATGCCATAGTACTTTATTTAAATGCCATGTTCCTTCTATTTTGCCTGTTTCTTTGTCTATATGGCCATGCCTAACTTTGCTTGGATTCCATATGTCATTGTCTTGCTTCATGTAATATTTGTACTTTTGTAGGATGATCCAGCTCCTGAGGAGGGAACCCCACAGCCTTCCCAAGACATGCCTTCTAGTTCTCGTCCCAAGCAGTGAGGTAGCTCCTCGAGGTCATGGGCCTCAAGTAGCTCGACTCCTGCTGTCCCCATTGCGGTAAACCCAAAACTGGAAGAAAACATATATACACCTGGTGCTTTGCCTGACCAATGCATTTCCATGAGTCCGGTAATTTTGAGGGACGGCTGCTAAGTGACTATCACATCTGTGAGGGTCCAGATTTTGGAGTAATTTCCTGCCTTAACAAGCTTTAACTGCTCTCGACTTGGCACTAATTCTGTTCTTGACATTTCAGGAGGGGGATGCAAATCGAATTATGCGGTGCCACTAGGGCCCGATGCTTGACCATTTCCACCGTCTGTCGGATTTTCTACAAGACTTCCTCCTACATCGCTCTCCATTTGGAGGTTTGCTTCACATATCCATTATACACGGTCATTATAACTTTTTCAGGGCTTTGGTGGAAAGGTGGAGGTTTGAGACGCAAACTTTCCACCTTTCATTCGGAGAGTCGACCGTCTTGCCTGACCAGTGGGCTCTGTTGACGGGTCTTCCCTTCGGTGACGAGCCGATTATAGGTGAGACCACTCACGGCCTTCACCTTGCTCCTGTGCACTTGGGCTGTGTTCCTCCAAAGCCACCTCAGGGGAAATACATGATCACTGTAGGGTGGCTGAGAGAGTGGGACAAATTCTGGCCCATCCCCGAGCCTGACAGCAATGAGGTAGACTTTGTGTTGAGGCATTTCCTACTCGATCTTTTGGCCATGATGTTCTGTGATTCGTTTGCTTACTACATTCATGCTGATTGGATAGCGTATTTAACCAATTTGGAACATCTGGACCATTATGACTGGGCCAGCGCTAGTTATACCTGGCTGATCTGCGGGCTTGACAATGTGGTTAAGCTTAGGCGTCGCTCTTATGTGGGACTATACCCTCTACTGACTGTAAGTATTTGCTTTCATTACTTTTGCAAAACAAAATTCCTTTATGCTTAATATTTGATAAACTGACTTTTGTCTGCCATTTCCAATATTGGATCATGGAGCATATCACCAGAGGACATAGTTTCGGCTGCCTTCAGGACGAGCCTTTGCCCCTTCCCCGTCAGTGGGTCGAGCTTGACCATCGGGCTGCTGCTAGGGTCTATAGTTACGAGTCCTACTGGTATCTGCTGGACCTAGTAGAACTCGAGGATGTAAATTTCCCTTCCTTTTTATGTTGTATCCTTTAATGCTTGCTTAGATTACATATGTATTTTTCTTGCTTTATAACAGGTTCATCTGCACCCATTCTCTAGATATGATGGCTTTGACAAGGCTCCCCTGAACTCTGGCCGCGTTCTTAGGGACAAGCAGGTGAAGTTTTATTGCATGAAGAAGTCAGCCTATTTCCTTCCGGGGCGCGTACGGCATCAATTTCTGAACGAGTTCTGCATTCCTGCCCCTCCTCCTGATATGGATCGCCCGGCTACGACCCGTTCAGTTGCTAGAAGTCGGCATGCAGCAGCCATAGCTTCTCAGGACAGACACGTCCTTCGGGAAGTTAACTACACAGACTATCTGGCTTGGTACAGATGGGTGGGGAAACCGTACCTATTTGAGGAGGCAGTGTGGGATAACTAGCGTGGGATGTGGTATGCCTCCGACTGGGCCAAGGTACATGATTACCATTCCTGCTTAATATTGCTGATATGTGAATTATATAAGTCTAACATTTGTCACAATCCATAGGGCTTTGAAGAACAATTTGGCACCTTTTATGCCGATATCCGTCAGAAGAGGGTAAGACTTTTACTTTGCAAATTATCATTTTCAGCTCAAAGCACGCCTGACATATCTGTTACCTTGTAGGAACTGCGCTGGCGTAACATCATCCGGGTATGTCTTTCTTTCTGTTTTTGTTAGTTTCCCTTATAATTCTGACTGCTAAAAAAAACTTTGATATTGCAGCAAAACTTCCCAGCTCAGGAGGTGAATGTAGCAAGTAGCGGGGATTTCACCATGGAGGCATCTGAGGAGGACCGTTCAGACACCGAAGTTACCTAGAGGGTCTGTGATTCTGCTCCCTGTTCTCAGGCTGCAGCAGTTGCTTAGTGGTCGCGTCAAATCACCCGACGAGGCACCCGTCTCTTGGCCGAATACTTCCAAAAGGCGGCATTTGACGAGGAAGATTCAGACGAAGAGTAGCTTTTCTATATTTTGCAGTTCTTTCAAAGCTTTGTAACAAAAGTGGAATATTGTAACCTGCTTTGAGATTTTATAATATGATTATTCCAGATTCTGCAATGTGCCCCTCAGGGTTTTGTCTGTGTGTATGCTGTATGCAAAATTCTCTGTGCAGGTTCAAATAAATGGCGTCGATTTGGCAAGGTCCATATTTCAGGGGAGGTGCTGCTGAAATTTGCCGTTCCATGCGTCACCTAGGTGTGCCTCCCAAAAATGGCGAGTTTGTTTTCCTTTTTTGCTGAAACCACTTTTATTTTCCCTATATAAAAACTCACATTCTGCGAAAGATGCCGCCATCCTTTCTGAAAAATGGTGTTGGATCCTTGCTTCTAGCTCCTTTCTTGATATTTTTTTTTAGCACCGGCTGCATCATACTCTGCATTACATTGGTATGTGCTTCTGTAAATATGCGTTTTCTGCCCTTTTTTTGTTGATTTCTTGTGCTTTGCAACAGATTTTGCGTTCTGTGATTCTATCCTGGCTTTATGGCAACATGTTCTGAATATGTCTCTTGATTCTGTATTCACCATTGGATTATATTCTGCTGCATTGCCACGTTTGCCCCACATTTATGTCAAGTTCTGCCTTTTTACTGCCATATCTAGCCCAAATCTGTGTCTACAGAGTTATCCTACCATGGTGACACCAAAACATTGCTCAGATGCTCTACGTGACTGGATTGACGCTTTGACAGCTGCTGATCGTGAACAACTGCGGATCTGGGGAATTTCCTCCTCCATTCTGAGTATAGCTAAGATGGAGGTTAACTGGCATCTACTGTGCGCTGTCGCTCGATTTTGGAAACCGGCCTTGCACATTTTCCGCTTCGAGCCGGTAGAGATGACTCTGACATTGGAGGAAGTCAGACGGATTTGCGGCTTGTCATCATTCATGCCCCCCCAGTCTTTACTTGCCATGACAGCTTTATTCATGTTGTGAGCCGACTCACGGGCGTGGCTAGAGATATCTGTGAAGAGAGACTTATCTGTAGAGATGGATCTACCACTATGGTGCGCCTGGACTATTTTGATGATATCATTGGTGCCCGTTCTTCCTTGGGCATCTTGTTGCTTTATAGCTTTGTGCTGCGCTTCCTCGGGGAGCTTATTTTTAGCCATGGCCGGATGATTGTGGCAATCGAGGTGGCAGAAATAGCCTGGGCGATAGTTGTTCACCAGATTGATTTGGCTCCTATTCTTCTTGCGGAAACCTATGTTGGTTTGGATCGGGCATTGAAGCGCGCCCGCCATTTCCATGGATGTGGTGCCTTGGTTAAGGTAAACAAACCATTTGCTTTTATTCTGCTGTGCTTTTCTTAACCATGATTCCATTTTTGCCAGGTTTGGTTTGCTACCCATATGGGAATGAAGATTCTACGCCCTCGGCCTTCTACTTTTGAAGCCTATAGTCGTACTCACCATTCGAGGACACTCCTAGGGGTGCAAGAGTTGTGCAGTAGACTGCGGAATCTTGCTGAGGATTCAGTGACATTGTGCATTATATCCTCGGCGTCAAGAACCTTTACTGCCTTCTTCAATGCTAGGGATATGCGGCTCGTGGTTCTTCTGGGGTTTTCTGGAGGTGTGGAGTATCACCCTGTCCGTGTCCTCCGCCAGTTTGGTTTCTGCCAAGATTCTATTGAGTAAAGTCCCTGTCCTGACCGATACAAGAGGTATATAGTTGGCTCAAATGCAACAACTTCAGAGTTGGCCCATAAGATGCGTGCTGGCATCAAGTCCTCCGATCTTGCCATTACTGAAGGTTCTGGCTGTACGGTGGAATACGAAGTCGAGATACGCGTGACATGGCCTTCGAGCGAGATCCCACCTAGCGGCACTTGTTTCACAGGGGCTAGCAGTTCAAAGAGGCATAGAGTTGATTAGCAATACATGTATCAGTGTTGGACCACAATAATGAATTATTGGCATTTATGACATTTTGCATTGCTTGTATGTATTTTCACAACTACTCTCAAGATTAAATAACCAGCATGCCCCTGGTCTCAGATTCTTCAAATTAAAGAAGCGACTAGCATGCCTCTAGCTGAATGCCTATTTGCCCATACCACGACCAATAGGGCAGCTGATATGCCCCTGGTCGGAATACGGACAAAACGCCTTGCAAAGTAAATGCAAATATGCTTGACTAAATACTAAATGCTGTGCAAAAAGTGCGAATGCAGAGAGAGGGTTAATTGATATATTGGTTGCCTCAGCGCCAAGGAAGCCTGTTTTGCCTGTTGTAAGAGGTGACACTGTCCTTGACTCATGTGGCACTATCTTAGGCACTTAGGTTTATTTGTGGCTCTCCTTCAGATTTATGGGCTTCATGCCAAATTCTTGGGGCCCTATATCTACTTTTTTAAGGATTCATTTTCTTTTCTCCCTCATAGGCATGCTAAACCTACCCTACTCCTGCTTGGAGGTAAAATACACTTAGGCTGAGGGGGTGGCTGCTATTTCCCTTGTGCTGAAGGGGTGGCTAGTCCCTTTGATCATGTGGGCTTAGTAGGTGCATGCTCCGACTCCTCCCCAAGTTATTTGGTAGGAGTAAGGTTGTTCACATGCCTCCCTCAGTGGAGCTTAGCTTCTATCTACAGCTTCTGTCTTCCTATGTTCTTTTATGCTCCAAGGTCAGTGTGTTTTTCTTTAATGCTCACACTCTCTCTAGACCTAACATTTTTACTCCCTCTGGAGATATAGGTACCATGGGGATTTGTTCATTTAGCCCATTTCTCTGAAATCTCTCTCTCTCACCTTAAGCTTCTAGGGTAGTAGCACATGAGGAGGACTTGACATGTCTTACGCAGGCAGGCTTCCGATTTTCCTCGTCGAGCAATGATGATATTATGCAAAAAGAAAAGGTGCAGAAGATTATTCATGTTTATGCTAGGATGCACTAATCTAAAATATTAGTAGTTGAAAAAAAAAAAAGAAGAAGCATGAAAATGCATGGCTCACGGTGCAAGGCGTTAGGATTGACTAAGAGTCACTGATAGTACTTCTTTAAGTAGGAGGCATTGACAGGCTCTGACTGCTCTCTATGGTCCATGCCTTCAAGAACGATTGCACTCCCTGATAGGGCCTCCCTAACCACAAAAGGTCCACGCCAATTGGGCCTAAATTTTCCCCGTGCATCGGGCAAATGAATGGCACGTAGAACCAAGTCTCCTGGTTCAAAGCTTCTAGGACGGACTTTCTTTTGATAAGCTCGGGCCACTCTCTTTTGGTAGCATTGGGCATGATGCAGAGCTAGTAATCTGTGCTCATCAATCAAATCTAGCTAAACACAACGATCTTGTATCCACTCTGCCACTTCTAATCTTGCCTCCTTCAAGATCCTTAACGATGGAATCTCGACTTCAAAGGGAAGGACCGCCTCCATGCCATACACCAAAAAGTAAGGTGTTGCTCCTGTTGACGTCCAGATGGAGGTCCTGTAGGCCCATAATGCATAAGGCAGCTTCTCAAGCCAATCTTTATGAGTCTCGACCATCTTCTTCAAGATTTTCACCAGATTCTTATTAGCCGAGTCCACTGCCCCATTCATCTGAGGTCGATAGGAGGAGAATCTGTGATGTCTGATCTTGCAACTCTGGAGGAAATCCTCAACTCTCTTTGCTATGAAATTAGTTCCGTTGTCTGAAATGATAGCAAATGGAACCCCATATCTGGCGACAATATTATTCTTGATGAATTTCTCTGTAACAGCTGCTGTGACTGCCTTGTATGATGTCGCCTCGACCCATTTTGTGAAATAATCGATGGCTACCAGGATGTAACGGTGCCCATTAGATGCAGCGAGATGAATGGCCCTGATAACATCAATTCCCCAAGTAGAGAATGGCTAGGGTGATGACATGCTATGCAATAGTTGTGGGGGAGCATGTATAAAATTGCCATGTATCTGGCAGTCATGGCATCTTCTGACAAATTGGCAACAGTATGTTTCCATGGTGGACCAGAAATACCCTTCTAGCATAATTTTCTTGGCTAGGAGAACTCCATTCATGTGTGGACCACTGGTGCCTACGTGGACTTTCAACATTAGCATATCTGCCTCCTTTTTGTCTACGCACCTAAGAAGCATCTGATTATAAGACCTTTTGTATAGTTGCTTGGCCCCGAGCACATATTTGGATGCTAACTGTGTCAAGGTCTTCTTATCTGATGCAGAAATGCCGGGAGGGAAACTGCCAGACTCCAAAAAAGCTTTAATATCATTATACCAAGGCAGTTCAACAGATGATGGCGCCTCTTGGATATGCATACAATGTGCCAGCTGTTCAATGCATGTGACCGAAATGTCTATAGCCTGTGCCTCTAGGAGTGATAACCATGATGCCAGAGTTGCCAGAGCGTCTGCATATGCATTCTTAGCTCGTTTCATGAAGGAAAATTTGACATCTTCAAATTCTTCAGTCAATTTCAACAAATGTTCATGATATAGTATGAGCTTCTGGTCTTTTGTCTTCCAGTCACCATTGACCTGTGAAATAACCAGCATTGCATCACCAAACACGTGGAGTTCTCTGGCGCCTTGGTCCCTCGCCACTTGTAAGCCTAAAATACAGGCCTCATATTCGGCTTCATTATTGGTGCATTCAAATGTCAGCTTCCTAGCAAAGGGAATATGCTATCCTTGTGGCGTTGCTAGAACTGCACCGATGCCTCTTCCTCGTTTATTGACTGCACCATCGAAGTACAGACACCATTGATGCTCATTCTGAGGCCCTTCCAGCTCCTCCTCGCCCATTGCAAATAATATATCTTCATCTGGGAACTAGGTCAGCAATGGCTGATACTCTGGCAAAGGTAAGTCGGCCAAATGATCTGCCATGGCTTCTCCCTTCATGGATTTTTGTGTGACAAAGGTGATATCGTATTGGGATAACATCACCTGCCATTTAACACATCTGCCCACCAATGCTGGCTTCTGGAATAGATACTTGATAGGGTCATGCTGACATAACAAGAATACCAGATATGCCATCATATATTGCCGGAGACACTGTGTGGCCCACACCAGGGACAAGCAGACTTTTTCTATTGGGCTGTATTTGACCTCGCAGTCATTGAACTTTCTGCTGAGATAGTAGATAGCTTTCACTTTATGCCCAGATTAATCACGCTGCCCCAGAACTGCACCCATGGAATACTATGTTGTGGAGAGATATAGTAGCAGAGGGCGCCCTGGCGTGGGGGGAACTAAAACTGGGGGCTTCACTAGGAGCTGTTTGATTTTATCAAAAGCTGTTTGACCTTCATCATTCCAACAAGTTTGAGCGTTCTTTCTAGCAGCTTGAATATGGGTTCACAAATAGGCGTAAGCTATGCAATGAACCTGCTGATATGTTGTATCCAGCCTAATAAACCACGAATCTCTTTCTCAGTGGTTGGGGGAGGCATGTCAATAATAGCCCTGGCTTTGTGGGGGTCTACTTCAATTCCCCTCTGACTGATGATGTAACCCAGTAATTTTCCAGAAGATACCCCAAATACACATTTGTTGGGGTTCAAGCGGAGCTTATACTTTCGCAGGCACTCAAACAACCTTCTCAAATAGGTGAGATGGTCCTCGGGCTCTTTTGATTTGGCAATCATGTCATCCACGTATACTTCAACCTCCTGATGCATAAGATCGTGGAATAAAGCTGTCATAGCCCTCTGGTATGTTGCACCTACATTCTTCAACCCAAATGGCATCACTCTGTAGCAGAAGACTCCCCATGGAGTGATGAAAGATGTCTTTTCCATATCTTCTTCAGCCATTCTGATCTGGTTGTATTCGGAAAACCCGTCCATAAAAGACAACATCTTATGCCCTACAGTGTTGTCTACCAGAATATCAATGTGGGGGAGCGGGAAAGCATCTCTGGGACTCGCTTTGTTGAGATCTCGATAATCTATGCACATGCGAACCCGTCCATCCTTTTTCGACACTGGGACCACATTGGCGAGCCATTCAGGATACAGCACAACTTTGAGAAAGTTGACTTTGTGTTATTTCATAATCTCCTCTTTAAGCTTTAAAAGCCATTGGGGTCGCCATCTACGGAGCTTCTGTTTGACTGGCTTTGAATTGGGTATTAGTGGTAATGTGTGAACTACCACTTCAATGTTTAATCCCACCATGTCATCATAGCTCCATGCATAGACATCTACATATTCTTTTAGAAAAGCTATAAACTCCGCCTTTGCTTGCGGTGATAACTTGGCACTGATGCATGTTTCTTTTATTTCTTCTACCATGATGATGTTGATAAGCTCCGTTTCCTCTTCTACATTTGAGGGGGCTAATCATCTTGAAAGGTAGAGACACACACAGCTACACCAACCTTCTCTAGAGTTCTGCAAATATTCATTTGATTGCGCCTCGTCGGGTGATTCGGCGCGACCACTGAGCAGCTGCAGCAGCCTAGGAACGGGGAGCAGAATCACAGACCCTCTGGGTAACATCGGTATCTGAATGATCCTCCTCAGATGCCTCCATAATGAAATCCCTGCTACTGGCTACATTCACCTCCTGAGCTAGGAAGTCTTGCTGCAATATCAAAGTTTTTTTTGTTGTTAGTAGTCAGAATTATAAGGGAAAGTAACGAAAATAGAAAAACATACCCAGATGATGTTACGCCAGCGTAGTTCCTGCAAAGTAACGAATATGTCGGGCGTGCTTTGAGCTTAAAATGATAATTTGCAAAGTAGAAGTCTTACCCTCTTCCAACGGATATCGGCATACAAGGTGCCAAATTGTTCTTCAAAGCCCTGTGGATTGTGACAAATGTCAGACTTATATAATTCACATACCAACAATATTAAGTAGAAATGGTAATCATGTACCTTGGCCCAGTCGGAGGCATACCACATCCCGCGCTGGCTGTTCCGCACTGCCTCCTCGAATAGGTACGGCTTCCCCACCCGCCTGTACCAAGCCAGATAGTCTGTGTAGTTAACTTCCCGAAGGACGTGTCTGTCCTGGGAAGCTATGGCTGCTACATGCCGGCTTCTAGAAACTAAACGAGTTGTAGTCGGACGATCCATATCAAGAGGAGGAGGAGAAGGATGGGTTTCGTTGGAGAAGGAAAATGAAGAAGTGGAAGAGGCATGTTTTTTGATAAAAGAAAGATTTAAAAGGAGAAAACAAATGTCGCTTTGGGAGAAATCAAGCAACATGAGCCCGTTGCATTCCCAGCAGGCAGGAATAAAAGTGGACAATGTTCTTTGACAGTTATGGCAGTTATCCAATGGGACCCACTTATAAATAATTTAATAAGTTAAGGTTCATAATGCAAAATGGCAGTGAAAATTACGTTACAGCCCCTAGCACCGCACAACTTACGCTCCAAGAGCAGAATATGTAGTATCAAGCACATGACCCGCAAGATACACCAGATGGGGTAATTTGTAGAAAACCCCTCTTTTTTTGCAAATTTGCAGATTAGTCCACAAAGATGTGGGAAGTTTTGTTTGAAGCAGACATTTGTTGATATATAGTAGAATCTCGAATGTCACAGCATGGCGGCAATACAACAATTAAAGGCAGTCGTGATTGGGCAAATTGCAAAAAAGCCCTCAAGTTTAGGACATTTGCAAATAAGGCCTCACCATTTTGCAAACAATGCCATATTTGGTTGAAGATCCAAGCAAGAAGAGATTGTACATGCATCTCGGCAAGAGTGCCAGTTTCTGCACTGCAGCATCTGCAGCCAACATATTGGTCGTTTTCCTTCCTGGGGGACAATCCAGGAATCATCGCTTTGTTTTTTCAGGATCTCCTTCCAAGAGGATGAGATCCTTCTACCTCTTCCTTTTGGTTTTTTGCAGGCGCGGAATCCAGTTTGTTGACTTTGATCGGGCGGTCAACGTCGTTTGCCCTTTTGGATTTTCGCGTGCGCGGAATCCAGCTTGTTGACTTTGACTGGGCAGTCAACGTCGTTTGCCCTTTCGGATTTTCGCGGGCACGGAATCCAGCTTCTTGACTTTGACCGGGCGGTCAACGTCGTTTGCCCTTTTGGATTTTCGCGGGTGCGAAATCTAGTTTGTTGACTTTGACCGGGCGGTCAACGTCGTTTGCCCCTTTTGGATTTTCGCGAGCACGAAATCCAGCTTGCTGATCTTTGACCGGGTGGTCAAGGTCATGTGCCCCTTTTAGATTTTCGCAGGCACGAAATCCAACTTGCTGGCTTTGACCGGGCGGTCAAATGTCCTTTGCCTCTCCGGACTTTCGCGGGCACGGAATCCAGCTGGTTGACTTTTACTAGGCGGTCAAAGTCCTTGGTTTCTCTCAGATTTCCTTAGGTAGGAAATCCTGTGGCTTGACCTTTTGACTTTATGGTCAAGGTCCTTAGCCCCTTTCTTGGATTTCCTTGGGTAGGAAATCCTGTGGCTTGACCTTTTGACTAGATGGTCAAGGTTTTAGCCCTTCTCTCGGATTTCCCTGGGTAGGAAATCTAGCTGCTTGACTTTTGACCAGGCAGTCAAGGTCCTTATCCTTTCTCTTTTGGGTTTTCGCGGGCTCGAAATCCAGTTGTTTGACCCTCTGGCCAGGCGGTCAAGGTCCTTTCTCTTCCAAGTTTTCACAAGCACGAAGTCTCTTTGTTTGCCCTTGGTCCGTGTGGACAGGGCCTTCTTTTTTTCGCTTGACAAATGGTATGTTTGTCATGCCCCCCTTTTCCTTGGGCTGGTATCCCCAACTACTCGGTTGACAACCGTCACGCTGTCAGGCATTCGGGATGAAAAGACTTGATTGACTTGTCATAACCCGTCTCTTAGGTTGATAACCTCAATAATCTGGCTGATGAGTCCGACAACTTATCATTTTTCCTGCCACGGATCCCTTTCTTTGTTTTTGCCATATTTGTTTCAGCATTAGCACCAGCATCGCATCATCTTGCAAGCACCCATTCTTGTGTTAGCATCAGCTTCGCATCGGCCTTCAGCATCGGCTTTTAGATCGGATCCTACATTTGTTTTTCTCATTGGCATCACATCCCCAACATTTAGATCAGCTGTTGCACGCATTTTGCATTTGCATTCGCATTTGGCAACAAGTCATGACTTTCGGTGCATCCGCCAAATAAGTGACTTACTGCCTACAACAAATACCATCCTTCTGTAACCTCAAAATTGGGGTATCTTGTCAACCCTGAGCATCGGTCTTGGTTCCCTTTGTCCCTCAACCTCGCTCGGGGAGGGGCATCTGTAGACACCTCGATTTTGAGGTGACTCATAGATGAGCTTTCCAGATGTTGCTTTGGATGTGGCTAACCCTCGAATCCTATTAAACCAAATCACCACCTATAGCAGGCCCGCAGCCCAATTAGAAATCTAGACAAGTAGGGGAGAGCACCTAGCTAGTACACCTACCTAGCACACCTAGCTAGCACACCTACCTGGCACACCTAGCTAGTACACTTACCTAGCACACTTACCTGGCGCACATACCAGGCGCCCAGCCATTTCTCAGGCTGCTGGCTGCTGGCTTTCTACCTCCCATGGCTTTTACCTCTACCAGCGAATATGCCATGGAAACTTCCAGGCTTTTCGTCTACGAGGCTCCTTGCTTTCCTAGGAGTTACCCTTGAAAATCCCTATATATATACCCCATAGGCAACCATTTGAGGGGGCTGATCATCTTGAAAGGTAGAGACACACACAGCTACACCAACCTTCTCTAGAGTTCTGCAAATATTCACTTGAGCTCCCAAGTGTTTCTTGCATCCATAGATATTCTCTGCCCCTCCAAAGCATCAAGAAGCTTATTATCTTAGGTCTTTCTTTGAAGGAACATCTTGGACATGGTAGGCCCTTCCCACTTTTCCCTTAAGTTCTTATTCTTGAGCATTGGAATAAAGCATGCTAGAAATTCCACATATGGTCTGATTTTTCTGTGTTTTCATGAGGTTTTTATGATGAATTTACTTGTCCTCCTTGCAAGAAGTTCTCCATGCAAATCTACATTTTTGTTTGCAAGCATGTTTACTTTGTTTCTAGCATAAAAATCTGCACTATGTTGCCTGCATGAGCTATCTTTTCCTTATTATATTCTTGGTACGATCATCACTTACATATGTTTTATTGGGTTTACTTGTTTCATGTTTGTACTTTTGCATTTTGTATGCATTTCTTCCATGAACCCATTAAATCATCTTGGTTTTAATCAAATGATAGTAAGATGGCTTTGATCATAAGCATCCTGTCATGCTTTCAGCTTTTAACATCCACATAAATCAATCTGCATTAGTATTCTGGGTCAGATTCTGGATCAGATTGCTATCTGATCTAGATTTTCTAGGGAGCACCTAAGTGGCGCACCCACCCAGAGCACCACTCTGGCGCACCATTCAGGAGCACTAGACTAGTCAGAGAGCAAAACATTCACTTTTGCATATCTATTTGCATGGTTTTCTGGACATGACTTTGAGCCTGATTCTTTTACTGCTTGTTCTTTGATATTCCATGGTTTTGCATGCATGTTTTCGGTTTAAAGAAAGATTGTTTTCTGGTTGTTTTCACCCTTTGGATATTCAGTCCTTGGTCAGAATCTGGTAGGTTGGTTGCACCTTACTCCTACATGGAGAACCTTATGCATCAGCCCATGATCCAATGACATGGCTGAGTCTTGCTTCTTTCATTTTAGCATAAATAGATGAGGTCTTATGTGAGGCTACCAGCCCTTGAGCACAAGGTCCACAAGTCATTGCACTTGCATTTCTTTCGCTTTCAAGGCATATTTCCCAAGTTTCGCCAAGGATTTTACATTGCATACTTTCTGGAATGCATTCTCATGTGATTTGGCACTGCATGGATTTCTGTTTTCCCTCAGCACATCTTTCTGGCCCACATAGAAGTACCTAGGTGGTGCACCAGACTGGAGCACCAGTCTGGCGCTCCAAACAGGCGCATCAGCCTGTTTTCAGTAGCACACAGTAGGTTTTTATATGGTTTAGCATGCTTTCTCGACAAGATTTGCTTCTGGATTTTTCCTGGTTTTCTTCCTTGACATATCAGGAAGGCATAGCTCTGCTTTTAACCATTTTTTATGCATGTTGGATTGCATTTGGCATATAGCAAAGCAAGGATGAAAAATCACTCGAAATTGATATATCTTTGATTTTATTCAAGCAATGACTTTGCATCGACACTTGACCTGACATACGAGTGATACTTCTGAGCATTAGGACACACCCCTGCACATCATGCACCCGTATTTTAGACACCACACACGTTAGCATGGCATGGCATGGCATATCGCCCTCGGGCGTACAGCAAAGGCTGAAAAGCCAACATTTCATAAGCAAATGAGAAACCAATAGAAGACCGATTTATCGGGCGCACGAGGGTGTCTAATACCTTCCTCGTGCGTAACAGTGATCCTTACCCATTTTCAGGTTTATGACCTGCTTTTCCATTACATGATTTGCATGTTTTATATGGTTTTCCTCGTCTTCCATTTTAATAGACTAGGTGGCGACTTCTACATTTGCATATTTATTTTTATTATTTTTGCCGTGACTTTGCCGTCCCTCGTGTATTTTGGCCTTTCGCGTCAAAGTCCTTGAGGCTGTCGCCGACATGGTTACAGGAACTGGCGACTCCACTGGGGATAACCAGATCCCGGCTTTGTTTTGATTTCTCTTTTGATTCAGCTTTCTCCTTGCTTGCTTTTTTCCATGCCATGCTTTGTTATCCTTTTTAGTGGTGTCTTTTTGGCATGCATGCCTTTGTAATGTTGTTCTTTCCTTTTACACATTTGCCATGTCACCACCGTTGCACATAATGTCCACATACTCTTGCATGATGATTCATGGATAATTTGCATGTTTATTTCCCTTCTTGTATATGCCATGCCTAGGAGATTAGAGATGTGTCTGCTTCCCTATTGGGTTAATAAAAATATAAAAACCAAAATCAATAAATCTAGCAAACTAGTGACAAATTGCAACTTTTCCCCATGGTTTAATAAGTTTGCAAGTAAAAGACTCAAAGCATACTTTGCATACATCATATAGGGCATGCATCTTCTCCTCTCCTAGGATCGCCTATACAGTCTGTGAAGGACATTTTTCGATGGCTCATCCTATGGCTTTGGTGTGGGATGAAAAATCGGGTTTGTCCCCCCTTGTCCGGGGTCGTGTCGGTGTAGTAGAGGGTATAGCCTACTGCTTTGGCGGAGGTCGAGGCCCCGAAAGCACCACCCATTCACTGCCTAGGCTATGGCCAGGATTTAGAACAGGGACCTTACTTTTTCTAAACTTGAGTCGGAGACCCATTCACCCTTATGTGAACCCGGAGTAGACAGCTTAAGAGGACAACCCTAGATTGTGAGAGAGTGCATACTAGAAGCATTCATTTGCATCTCATACCACCATAAACATTGCATCTTTTCTAACTTGTTTGTCTATCTGCATAGGATTTCTGATCTTTCAGTTTCCTTAGCTTGAGCTCAAGATCTTTCCTTTCGCGAACTCTATTTGCGACCTTATTCGCGACCGCGTCTCTCGAGTTATTCATCACTTCCAACGATAGCTCGTCCTTGGATTCGTTCTGTTCTTTTCAGCCGCAGTCTGATCCTTACTCGCTCGCGATCCACGATGGCCCAGCATACCAGTGAGTCCCTCTCCCCTACTGTCAAGGAGGATGTCCCTATCTCGTGGCCCTCTTCCTTTGTGTCTGTTCTAATCATCTCTGCTGCCTCCACTTTTGCCTTAGCCTCTGGAGGACCTCCACCACCTCATTTTCGTGTCCCCGTGGCAACCCCGCCTTCCGGACCACCTGCCTGGTCTTCTCCTGCTGTTGGGGCCACAGCAGTTGAGTCTGTCTCTCCCTAGGGCTATGTGTTTACTAGCCCTCCTCCCACTACGGCTGTCTCTGTAGTAGCCACCCCCCAGTTTGGACAATTGGGATCTCAGCCTCTTGTTTCCTCCCCTGTCTTGCCTCCTTTTCTTAGAGCCACCAGTGACGATCCTGTGACCGTGCAGCTGCAACAAATGTCGGCACTCGCCCAACAGCTGCAGGGATTGGCACTGGCACTCCAACCCTTCTCAGCTTTGTCTTCCCAGCTCCCGAGTTGCCTGCGCAACCAGCCTTAGGTTCACAGTCTGCACACCCCCCACAGACATCGCCATCCCTTGTTTCTCCGGCAATAGGGATGTCGACACTACCATTTGTTACACCAGCACAACACCCACCACAACATGCATCCCTCCTATCTGGTGGCCAGCCCCCTAGGCTGGCAGGAGCACTACCATCCATGAGCATAGTATCGGATACCATCCCGGTCCAACAGCTCTAGCTCCCACATTCTGCACCACTCATTGCACCACCTCCTGCATTATCATCACCCTTTTATCACACACAAGGTTCATCTTTTGTCCGACAGCACACTGCACGGGTACACTGGCCATCCTACTGCAGCACCAGACAGCGGAATGGTGGATCCGGAGGTGCCCTTAGGTGCGACCCATACGGTGTACGTGGCACCTGCCTCTACTGCACAGTCCACAGCTGCTGTAGCTCCAGATGCTCTCCTCGTGAGAGTAAATGATCTGGAACGCACTCTCCGACAAGTGCAAGGTGGGGACCACCGGTCCTACCAATTCTGGGACCTCTGTTATTTTCTAGAGACGACTCTCCCCCCGAATTTTCATTTTCGGGAATTTGAAAAATACAATGGTAGGGGCTGCCTAATTGCCCATCTCAAAGCCTATTGCGGAGACCTCGCTCAGCTCCAGGCTGACGAAAGGTTGTTAATCCGCTTGTTCCTGAAGAGTCTCACGGGACCCGCGTTGAAGTGGTTAACTTCCCTCAACATGGCCACCATCAAGACTTGGGATGACCTTACACAGGCGTTCCTCGAGCAGTATTCCTTCAACCTCGACTTAGTCGCTCTAAAGCAGAGACCCCAAGAAACATTTGGGGAGTATCTTGGACGTTGGCGCTCTTTGGTTTCACAAGTCAAAGATAGACCCACCGACGAGGAGTCTATCGAGATTATAATCCGAAGGGCACAGCCAGCGGTCGGGGCTCTGCTTAGCATTCAACCTGTCACCACTTTCTCTGCACTGCTTCGGGAGGCCGCCAGTGTTAAGAGTTCACTACACGGCGGCAGTTTTCCAGCACTCTCTGCATTTTCCAAACAGGCCACTACCTCACATAGTGGCCCTAGCAGCAGCAATAACAGCAACAACAATAACACCAATCCACCTAGGAGACGGGCTCCTTCCAAAAATACTGTCTCTTATATCAGATCCAATGCGCTCCGGTAAATGTTCGCTAGCCCCCACAGCGCCAAGTAATTTATGCACCCACGCCTACACCTAGAGCAAAGCATGCATCACACATTACCCCCACTGCCACACCAGTATATCCTAACCCACCGGCCAGGACGCGCCCACCGTCGGCACATCCACAGCCGAAGCGACAACACCTTGATAGACGCCACTATACCCCTTTAGTGGAGCCTTTGAGCATGGTATTCCCTAAAGTCGCATCCTTGCTAAGGCTGCCTGAGGTGCGCCCTCCTCCTAATCCGCTGCTAGCCTAGTACAATGCCAATGCGTTCTGCAATTTCCATCAGGTGGCTGGCCACTCGACGGACAATTGTTTGACACTCAGGGACGCTATCCAGGATTTGATTGATCAGAAGGTCATTGTGATTAGTACCCAGGCAGCCACCCCAGCACACACCCCAGTAGCCGCTCCAACACAGCCAGCACACCCCAGCATAGTCAGTCAACCCTTGTCGTAGCATTTTTCTCTGAGAGCGCCAGGTTCCTCGAGAGTCAATTTTGTTTCTTCTGCTTCTCTTTCTCTTACTTCTTCTGAGTCTGTCTCTTCCCCTATCCGCCCAACCGATTTGATTCATGACGAATCGTCCCCATTTCCCCACTAGTTGTATCATTCTTTCCTCGATAACTCTGAGGAATCTGTTTTTATGATCCGTCCTGTCATCGAGTCGAAATACTCTGAGGTGCCACCTGTAGTATATCCCCAGCCTCCAACTCTAGTTTATTTATCCGCCTGGCCCCAATCTTGGCCAAGCCAGCCAGCACACCTTCAAGTCCACAGGTACGCTCACTAATACTCCCAGCAATCTTAGGTTTACACCCTTACTCACTTATATCCTTCAACCGCACCTGTACAATTGGCAGCCCATCCCTCGGTTGTTGTTACTCTGACCCACGACACACATCGTGTTCCTTACAATTATGCCACAGGAATGTGTGCAAAGGTGACACGATCAGGCAGAGTGTACAAACCCCCACCAGCTAGGCCTAACCCCTCAACCTTAACCCCTAACCAGTTACAAGGCCAGCCATCTAGGTCATCAGCACCTGTAGTAGTAGCCCCTGCCCAACTCCAAGCACATCCTCCTCAACCACCAATGCCTAGAGTAGCACCATCCAATCCTACCACTAGTAGCCAACCTTCAGCTGACATCACTGCCTAGCGTAGGAAGGTTAAAGCTGATTTTCATTTGGGACCTAATCCATACATCGGCTGAGCATAGAGAAGCTTTCCTTAGGGTTTTTCAAGCAGCCCGTGTATCCCAAACTATAGAGCCTGCTACCCTGGAAAACATGGTAGGAATGATAGCGGCACATCAGGTTATCTCCTTCTCTAGCCTAGAGTTACCTCCCTCTGGCATCAATCATAACTCTCCCATGTTCATCACTGCGCAGTATCAAAGCTGCCGCATCCCCCCTCACACTGGTGGACAATGGAGCAGGCCTTAATGTCTGCCCCTTGCGCATGGCAGGTGCAATCGGATTCAAGTCCTAGGACATTACACCAGTTGTGAAAGGGATGACAACTTTTGATAATACGCATCATGATGCACTTGGAGTCCTGATCATTCCCCCGACTATAGGCCCTGCTCGCTTCGACGTGGAGGTCTACGTCGTAGATATTGAACCCTCTTTGAATCTATTGCTTGGACGCCCTTGGCTTCACAAGCATCAAATCATTCCTTCAACCCTCCATCGTATGATTAAGTTTTGCTGGCATGACAATGTTGTTGTTGTCCTGGCAGAAGATATGGAGAAGGTTGAATCTGTCTCAACTCAAGCCCCTCTGACCATTCATTTCGAGCCTAAACCTTTCGATGTCCTCTATCGGGTTAAACGGCTTGAGCCGGTTAACTTTATTCCACCCTCTGAACTTGCCGGCCATTTGGCCACTTCTGGCAACCCCTGTTTGATGGTCGACAACCTGTGTCGCAAATGGGGATACAAGAAAGGATCGCCTCTAGGGCTTTTTGGTCAAGGAATCATCGAGCCGATCGAGGCCGAAGATTGGATTGAGCGAGACGGTTTGGGTTATGAGCGGTGCTGCCAGAGGAAGAGATCATAACACCAGGGTAAGTCTTCCAAGATAATAATTCCACGAGATTTATCCAACTTTATTAGTGCAGGCATTATGGATCCGAACCACAGTTCATATGCAGTGTCAGCATCATCATCTTGGGTTTGCCTAGAGGATTCGTATCAAGACGACGGTCGACAGGAATAGTAGGGTACAGAACAGGTGAACATGCAAAACAATAGACAGACAGAGCACTTAGTAGCCCAGATTGTGGTCCAAGAAGCAGACTCAGATGACGACATCAGGGATCTTGACCTCTTATTTCAGGAGCAGCTAGATGTGCTTGCAGAAGATCTGGCAGAGCACGATCGCATAAGAAGGGGCAAAGCAGTTGCTACAGCACCACCAGTAGAAGCACCAATACCACCCCAGGACCAAGTTTCAATTTTGGTCCAGCGAGAAACAGACGGAAGGGATACTAGACCATTGGAGTTAATCTCGTGTCAGCTGGGAGGCGAGTCTAGTTGGTATTGGCAATATAGGCCTCACCTTGAGGGTGATGATCTGAACCTTGAATCAAGCATGAGTAGGACAGGCGGCGGCGGCCTCACCAGTTTACAGCAAAGCAGCCGCCAGCAAGCAGAATTTTGTACAGCTAACAGGGAAAATACCAAAAGAGACAAAAAAATCAGAAAATCTAAAACCAAGAATAAGGAGGCATCAACATCAGGGGCAAGGACTCCTAGCTCCTCGGATCATCCAGACAGGGAAGCAAGGGAAGCGGCGCAATGCCAGTACAAAAGCACGAAGGTCACTGTGACAGTCCTTAAACGCCATCAGGGCGCAGAATCAGAGGAAGTCTTCTCAGTTGACATAACCGACCCGGCATTTGAAAGAGAAATCCTGCAGAGCTAATTGCCTATGAAGAAAAGGATGAAGTAAATGGAGCAGATAAGGAGGATGAGCCGTCACAGATTCCATTCTATGATGATGATCTAGAAGGCCCAAATCTTCATGTATAAGAGGAAATGGAACTTATCAACATCGGCACGGTAGAAGAAATAATAGAAACACACATCAGTGCCAAGTTATCACCGCAAGCAAAGGCGGAGTTTATAGCTTTTCTAAAAGAATATGTAGATGTCTATGCATGGAGCTATGATGACATGGTGGGATTAAACATTGAAGTGGTAGTTCACACATTACCATTAATACCCAATTCAAAGCCAGTCAAACAGAAGCTTCGTAGATGGCGACCCCAATGGCTTTTAAAGCTTAAAGAGGAGATTATGAAACAACACAAAGTCAACTTTCTCAAAGTTGTGCTGTATCCTGAATGGCTCGCCAATGTGGTCCTAGTGCCGAAAAAGGATGGACGGGTTCGCATGTGCATAGATTATTGAGATCTCAACAAAGCGAGTCCCAAAGATGATTTCCCGCTCCCCCACATTGATATTCTGGTAGACAACACTGCAGGGCATAAGATGTTGTCTTTGATGGACGGGTTTCCCGGATACAACCAGATCAGAATGGCTGAAGAAGATATGGAGAAGACATCTTTCATCACTCCATGGGGAGTCTTCTGCTACAGAGTGATGCCATTTGGGTTGAAGGATGCAGGTGGAACATACCAGAGGGCTATGACAGCTTTATTCCACGATCTTATGCATCAGGAGGTTGAAGTATACGTGGATGACATGATTGCCAAATCAAAAGAGCCCGGGGACCATCTCACCTATTTGAGAAGGTTGTTTGAGCGCCTGCGAAAGTATAAGCTCCACTTGAACCCCAACAAATGTGTATTTGGGGTATCTTCTGGAAAATTACTGGGTTACATCATCAGTCTGAGGGGAATTGAAGTAGACCCCCACAAAGCCAGGGCTAATACTGGCATGCCTCTCCCAACCACTGAGAAAGAGATTCGTGGTTTATTAGGCCGCATACAACATATCAGCAGGTTCATTGCACAGCTTACGCCTATATGTGAACTCATATTCAAGCTGCTAAGAAAGAATGCTCAGACTTGCTGGAATGATGAATGTCAAACGGCCTTTGATAAAATCAAACAACTCTTGGTGAAGACCCAAGTTTTAGTTCCCCCCACGCCAGGATGCCTCTGCTACTATATCTCTCCACAACACAGTATTCCATGGGCGCAGTTCTGGGGCAGCATGATGAATCTGGGCGTAAAGAGAAAGCTATCTACTACCTCAGCAAAAAGTTCAATGACTGCGATGTCAGATACAACCCATTAGAAAAAGTCTGCCTGTCCCTGGTGTGGGCCACATAGCGTCTCCGGCATTATATGATGGCATATCCGGTATTCTTGTTATGTCGGCATAACCCTATCAAGTATCTATTCCAGAAGCCAGCATTGGTGGGCAGATGAGTTAAATGGCAGGTGACGTTATCCCAATACGATATCACCTTTGTCACACAAAAATCCATGAAGGGACAAGCATGGCAGATCATTTGGCTGACTTACCTTTGCCAGAGTATCAGCCTTTGCAGACCCAGTTCCCAGATAAAGATATATTATTTGCAATGGGCGAGGAGGATCTGGAAGGGCCTCAGAATGAGCATCAATGGTGTCTGTACTTCGATGGTACAGTCAATAAACGAGGAAGAGGCATCGGTGCAGTTCTAGCAACGCCACAAGGACAGCTTATTCCCTTTGCAAGGAAGCTGACATTTGAATGCACCTATAATGAAGCCGAATATGAGGCCTGTATTTTAGGCTTACAAGTGGCGAGGGACCAAGGCGCCCGAGAACTCCACGTGTTTGGCGATGTAATGCTGGTTATTTCGCAGGTCAATGGTGACTGAAAGACAAAAGACCAGAAGCTCATACTATATCATGAACATTTGTTGAAATTGACTGAAGAATTTGAAGATGTAAAATTTTCCTTCATGAAACGAGCTAAGAATGCATATGTAGACGCTCTGGCAACTCTGGCATCGTGGTTATCACTCCCAGAGGCACAGGCTATAGACATTTCAGTCACATGCATTGAACTACCGACACATTGTTTGCATATCCAAGAGGCGCCATCATCTGTTGAACTGCCTTGGTATAATGATATTAAAGCTTTTCTGGAGTCTGGTAGTTTCCCTCCTGGCATTTCTGCATCAGATAAGAAGACCTTGACACAGTTAGTATCCAAATATGTGCTCGGGGCCGGGCAACTATACAGAAGGTCTTATAATCAGATGCTTCTCAGGTGTGTAGACAAAAAGGAGGCAGATATGCTAATGTTGAAAGTCCACGCAGGCACCTGCAGTCCACACATGAATGGGGTTCTCCTAGCCAAGAAAATTATGCTACAGGGGTATTTCAGGTCCACCATGGAAACGGACTATTGCCAATTTGTCAGAAGATGCCATGATTGCCAGATACACGACAATTTTATACATGCTCCCCCGCAACAATTGCATAGCATGTCATCACCCTAGCCATTCTCTACATAGGGAATTGATTTTATCGGGGCCATTCATCCTGCTGCATCCAATGGGCACCGTTACATCCTGGTAGCCATCAATTATTTCACAAAATGGGTCGAGGCGGCATCATACAAGGTAGTCACAGCAGCTGTTACAGAGAAATTCATCAAGAATATTGTTGTCGCCAGATATGGGGTTCCATTTGCTATCATTTCAGACAACGGAACTAATTTTATAGCAATGAGAATTGAGGATTTCCTCCAGAGTTGCAAGATCAGACATCACAGATCCTCTCCCTATTGACCTCATATGAATGGGGCAGTGGAGTCGGCTAATAAGAATCTGGTGAAAATCTTGAAGAAGATGGTTGAGACTCATAAAGATTGGCATGAGAAGCTACCTTATGCATTATGGGCCTACAGGACCTCCATTCGGACATCAACAGGAGCAACACCTTACTCTTTGGTGTATGGCATGGAGGTGGTCCTTCCCTTTGAAGTCAAGATTCCATCGTTAAGGATCTTGAAGGAGGCAGAATTAGAAGTGGCAGAGTGGATACAAGATCGTTGTGTTCATCTAGATTTGATTGATGAGCACAGATTACAAGCTCTGTATCATGCCCAATGCTACTAGAAGAGAGTGGCCTGAGCTTATCAAAAGAAAGTCCGTCCTAGAAGCTTTGAACCGGGAGACTTGGTTCTACGTGCCATTCATTTGCCCGATGCACGGGGAAAATTTAGGACCAACTGGCGTGGACCTTTTGTGGTTAGGGAGGCCCTATCAGGGGGTGCAATCGTTCTTGAAGGCATGAAGCATAGAGAGCAGTCAGAGCCTGTCAATGCCTCCTACTTAAAGAAGTACTATTAGTGACTCTTAGTCAATCCAAATGCCTTGCACCGTGAGCCAAGCATTTTCATGCTTTTTTTTTTTTTTCAACTACTAATATTTTATATTAGTGCATCCTAGCATAAACATGAATAATCTTCTGCACCTTTTCTTTTTGCATAATATCATCATTGCCAGACGAGGAAAATCGGAAGCCTACCTGCGTAAAACATGTCAAGTCCTCCTCATGTGCTACTGTAGCCATGCCGACGAGAATGGCAAAGTATGCAAAAGTCGGCAAAGTCACGGCAAAAATAAAAAATATGCAAATGTAGGAGTCGCCACCTAGTCTATTCAAATGGAAGACAAGGAAAACCATCTAAAACATGAAAATCATGCAAAAACAATGGAAAAGGTCTTTATAAACTAGAAATATGGGTAAGGATCCCTATTACGTACGAGGAAGGTGTTAGGCACCCTCGTACGACCAATAAATCGGTCTACTATTGGTTTCTCAATTGCTTAGGAAATGTCGGCTTTTCAGCCTTTGCTATACGCCCGAGGGCGATATGCCATGCCATGCTTATGCATGTGGTGTCTAAAATATAGGTGCATGATGTGTAGGGGTGTGTCCTAATGCTCAGAAGTATCACTCGTATCGCGGGACAAGTATTGATGCAAGAATATTGCATAATAAGATCAAAGATCTAATAATCTCGAGTGATTTTTCATCCTTGCCTTGCTATATGCCAAATGCAATCTAAAATGCATAAAAATAGTTGAAAACAGAGTTGTGCTTTCCTAATACATCAAGGAAGAAAGCCAAAAAAATGCAAAAGCAAATCAAAGTAAGAAAACATGTTGCAATCATATAGAGACCTGCTGTGTGCTACTGTGAACAGGCTGCTGCGCCTGTTAGGTGTGCCAGACTGGTGCGTCAGTCTGATGCGCCACCTTGTTTCTTTCTATGTGGGCCAGAATGATATGCTGAGAGAAAATAGAAATCTATGCAAAGCCAAATCACCAGAGAATGCATTCTGGAAAAGTATGTAGTGTAAAATCCTTTGTAAAACTCGAAAATCATGCCTTAAAAGCGAAAGAGGTGCAAATGCAATATCTATGGACCTTGTGCTCAAGGGCTAGTAGTCTCACACAAGATCCTACCTATCTCATGCTAAGTGAGAAAACAAGATTCAGTCATGACATTGGATCATGGGCTGATGCATAGACTCTCCATGTAGGAGTAAGGTGCAAACAGCCTACCAAATTCCTGCCCAAGACTGAATATCCAAAGGAAGAAAACGGCTAGAAAACAATCTCGCTCTTATCGAAAACAAATGCATGCAAAACCATGGAATAAAAAGAGCAAGCAGTAAAAGAACTAGGCTCAAAAACATCAGAAAGCCATGCAAATGGGGACGCAAAAGTGAGCGTTTTACTTTCTGATCAGTCTGGTGCTCCTGCATGGGGGGCCAGAGTGGGGTGCCGGCTAAGTGCACCGCTCTAGAGCGCCATATAGGAGCTCCCCAGAAAAAATCTGGATCAGACTGCGATCCGATCCAGAACTGACCCAGAAAGATGATGGGTAATCTATGCTAATGCAAGTTGATCCATGCGAGTGTGAAGAGCATGATGAAATGCATCTGATCATTACTATCTTATTAGAACATGATGATTAATGGGTTCATGAAAAAGATTCAACATGGGACGAGCTAACCCAATAAGACTTGCTGAAATCATGATCATATCTAGAACATAATAAGAGAAGATTGCTCATGCAAATGACTACATCAGGAACACAGTAAAGAAGAGATGGCTCATGCAAGTAATGCAGTGCTTCCTTGAAACGAAATAAACATGCTATAATCAAAGCATAGATTATCATACAGGGTATCTTGCCAAAAGATTAGATAAATTAGAGAAAAATCCTCATGGTGATATAAAAAGAAACAGACCTATCATGGAGCTATTAACATGCTATCCCATTGTAAAAGAACAAGAAGTTACATGAAAGATGAAAGGGCCTACCTTGTCCGAGGTAGATGTTCCTTCAAGGAAGAAAAGAAAGACCCAAGATAATAAGCTCCTAGGTGCTTTGGAAGGGCTGAGAATACCTCTGGATGCAAGAAGAAAACACTCGAGTGCAAGTGGGTGTTTGTAGAATTCTGGAGAAGGCTCTCTTTCAAGATGATTGAACCCTTTCAAATGATGGCCTATGGGGTCTATTTATAGGGACTTCTCAAGGGTAACCCATGGATAATGCAGGGAGCCTCGTAGATGAAAAGCTTGGAAGATTCCATGGCATATTCGCTGGTAGAGGTAACAGCCATGGGAGGTGGAAAGCCAGTGGCCCACAGCCTAAGAAATGGCTGGGTGCTTGAGATGTGTGTCGGGTATGTGCGCCTGCTAGGTGTGCTAGGTGAATGTGCTAGCGGGGTGTGCTAGGTAAGTGTGCTAGCTAGGTGTGCTAGGTAAGTGTGCTAGCTAGGTGCTCTCTCCTACCTATCTGGATTTCTAATTGGGCTGTGGGCTTGCTATGGGTTTAGGGTTGATTCAAGGGTTAGCCACATCCAAAGCAACAACTGGAAAGCTCATCCATGGGTCACCTCAAAATCGGTGTGTCTACAGTCAGACCAATTTTTCTTGTAGGAGAGGTGGGGGCACGAATACACTAAGTGATTTGTGCCCTGGCATGTGTCACGTCCCCATGCTACACAATAGTACAGGAACTACCCAAAGCAACTAATAGAGTCTAAATAACAAAATTAAATAAATAAAGCAAAATCCCAAACCTATGTGCGACGAAAGTGGCTCGAAAATTGATGCACCAGACTAGACTGCACCAACCCCTGACACCTGAAACAAGGGAAGAAGGAAAAACACATGTGAGTGACAGGAATGTCACCCAAAACGCTCTCCAAGAACAAGAAACTGACAAAAGCATTGCATTGCTAGAAAACCTCGAGAAAACCACAACCGTTGAAAAGCCAACACACGCAATTCGGTAAAATCAGAGAAGGATGCTATTTCAAAACTTTCTTCACTTTTCCTTTCAAAACCTCATGCTCATTAACAAATCTTTATGCACAACTCCAGAAAAGAAAACCATTTATATCTAGTCTTCCAGCCCAAAGCACCATTTTATCTATTAATACAATTCACAACAAATCAGGGCTTGGAACTAGTTCACACAAATCTCAATCCATGTCTCCAAAACTGGTCGCATCACCCTGACCACAGGCGATCAACCTGGCCACATGAAGTTTTCGAGGCTCCACCCCGACCATACTGTAGTCCTGCGGTGAACCACCCCATGCAGGAGTTCAACCTTCCTGGCCGTAGCCTCAAAATGTACCCTCAATGGTACAAGCACGGAGTGCGTCCTCATGACGACTCTAATCGCAGACTCGACCAGCACCGACACTGAGGGTAATTTGGGTCTACCATTCCCTGGGCCCTATGGTACCACCACAATCTCGAGGCTCCTACCCCGAACCGCGACTCGACAACCACAACCAAGGATACGTCCTCGACATCTCTAGAAGTCTCACTACCCCTGTCAGCAATCCCCGGTCTAAAAGTGGTTCCTACAATTATCAGAAATCTCTTTTAAACCATATGCAGTTCTCATTTCAAATCGTTTGGCAAAACCAGTTATCATTCATAAAATTCCTCATAAATCTCACACATCATGTGTCACATTTCTCATCTATGGTTCTTAAACCAATCATTTGAATTAGCATTCATTCATGGTCATTGTATCATGCATTCACCCCTCACATGGGTCCACATGTATTCCACATATTCCATATTTCACAACTCAAGAAAAGCACAATTAAAACAACATGTTTACATGCAACATCTCAGGAATCATTTTCATGCATTTCATACATTTATCCTACATTTGTCTAAATTTATTAACATTTTTACGATATTTCTCAATATAGTTCTAGGTACTGATTTGGCATATCATGTAGGGTCCCGGTCGACTGAAAATCCATTATTCGGTTGATCGAAATATTTTGACACTTTGAATCTCTATCAGTTTATTAGTTCCCCACCAGAATGGTCCATCGAAATCCTCTAGTCATCTGAAAACTCCTGTAACGCCGCTATCCTGGGCATGCTACCAAAACATAGTATCATAAGCAAAATTACACTAATTACAGAAATATTAAATAACTGTAACAATGGCTCACCTTCAGGATCTCAATGTGCGGTTAGAAGCTCTGAATCCTGCACTGGAACTCGACTGCACGCAATCTGCACCTGAAAACCAAACAAGTACGCGTGAGTGACATCTAAGTCACCTATTATGTGCCCCAAACACACAAATCACAAAATCTCGGCAAAACCATTAAAACTCATCTCTTTAATTTTCAAAGCTTGGTTTTCTTTCAGAAATCCTCTTTTCTCTTCTTTCTTTCTTTTTTAAACCACTTGGGAATTTGATCCCAAATTCATGCTCTTTTCACAAGCCATGTTTCTTTTCTTTTCTCAAAACATTTGGAAACTCATTCCAAAATCACATTCTCTTTCAAAAACACGCCTTTTCATTTTCTTTTAAAACCTTTGGAATTCATTTTCCAAAACAATGCCTTTTCAATACTTGGGATTTCTTCCCAAAATCACACTTTCAAATTCACATTTATGACCAAATCCAGCTTAAAACACACTACCTCTCGGTTAAAAAC
Source organism: Posidonia australis (assembly GCA_024699735.1). NCBI lineage: Eukaryota > Viridiplantae > Streptophyta > Magnoliopsida > Alismatales > Posidoniaceae > Posidonia > Posidonia australis. Next base: position 7,427 of record JAMKQA010002294.1, on the reverse strand, counting down.
AAAATCATAAATACTAGCTGGCAACTGGTTAAAACATCATCATTATTCCATTTTAGGATTTTAGGACTATCTCATAAGTCCAATCCTGGACCAACCAAATTTCTTTTCTTATTCATTTCCACTTTTCTTTATTATTGTTACCTTGATCAAGGGTAACCAGGTGCACAAGTAGTAGGCGAGGACATCCTTTCCTCTACCTTCCTACACTGCCGCGGTGAAATTCTCCATGTGGGATGCCACCGCCACAGCCAACCAGCCTCAATTTCTTTTTCATATATGCACAGGGATATGTCTTTGTTTGACACCCCATCGGTGACCCGAACAACTAGGTCCAATGACCTAGCTTAGCCTACATCGTTGGCGACCAAAAGAACTAGGTTCAATAACCTATGCTCAGCCTACACCGTCACGAGCTCGGTGACTCGAACAACTAGGTATCATGACCCAGGCTTAGCCTACACCATCTCAAGCTCGGAAACCACAGTCATGTCTGGCAACTGGTTTCATTGGAGCCTCTTACTCCTACCACGTTGTCGATACCAACCCCTGTGGTTCCTTAACACATATTTAGTGTTCCATTTTCAAAATTCTTTAAGCTTTTAATTTCAAAACCATTTTCCATTTCATTCTTTTCCATTGCAAGATTCTATTTCCATGCAACACTTGACCATCCACTGGGATCCCACTCAAGTCATGAAAACCATGCTTAAAATCATAAATTGGGTCTCACACCCAAAAACCACGCATAATCAGCCATTTTGTTCATTCACAGGGTCTAAACCCCAAAACCACACAAAATCATCCTTTTTTTATTCATTTATGGGATCAAAACCCAAAACCATGCCCAAATTTATTTATTTGGGTTCCACATTCCTCCATGTCATTACATGGGGAAAACATCACTTACATATGCTCAATATACCTTTTAAAACCATTTCTCATTCATTAAAAATTCATATCTACACATATCACAGCCAGGCAAAAATGGCAGACCGAATTTTAGGTTCGGTATACCGAAACCCCCTGGCTCGGTCGACCGAGAGATTTCAATCTACTGAAACCAGCGATCTTGGCTTAATCTGTCAGGATTTCGGCATACCGATTTCCTCACAGACATGGCACACCCCTGTTCCAGGCGGTGGAAAATCACCCAATGTGGGATTCCAGATCGGACCCCCCAAACACGCATCACAAATTATCACAAAATCATGGGGTGTAGACCATTGAGTCTACTTCAAAACCCCTCAATCCATTCCTCAATCCATCAACTATGTGATTCATATGAAAATCACAAAGGGGAAGAGCTTAGCGAAACCTATTGTAGTTTACACCCACAAATCACATTCAATCCCACATATTTCATCCAAACCGCATGATATCTATATTTTCATGCAATACAACTCATTCTCATCATTTTCCTTATTTTTCTACAATTTTACATGCATTTTTGTCATTTTCATGGATTTTCTCACTTAATCCAAACACAAGGGAAACAAGAAGGGACAGGGGTCGCGTACCTCTAATGGCTCCCCAACGAACCTTCCCGCACTCCGGCGAGCCTCCTTGCGCCCTGGCGAAGCCTCCTCCATCGGTAGATCACACGAGCCGCTCCCACCTCCTCCTCGGTTGTGCACCGCTCCTCCTTCTCTTCTCCACTCTCGGTCACCTTCTCCTCTCCTCGCTTGCCTCCACCTCTCTTTATCCCCTCCTCCCTCTACGTCACGCTGGCCGTCCATCGCGTCGAAAATGACGACGAGGCATGGGCCGCTGGCTGGTGGTGGCACAGGTGTGGAAGAATGGTGCGGGCTCGTGAGAGGGAAGGAAAAAGAAAGGAGAAAATGAAGGAAAGAAAAGACAGGCACGCAAATTGAGGTGATTGTGCATCCTCAAATTGGACTCCTCATTGGTTTCCAATGACAAGCAGGAGCACAGAAAGCCAACCACACGCTCACACATCTAAGAAGTAACAGATTATCCATTAATAAACCATTTATACAATATTGCAATTAATTACATGGTTTACAAGTAAAAATGGATAATCAGGCCCAGATGTCACAACTCCTGATTCGGTCGACCGAATTACCCCCGATCGTCCGAATCAGTGGTCTAGGGAACCCTCCTGGGAGCATATCGGCATACCAAACCCAGATTGGCATACAATTTTTCTGAGATTGCAGAAAACCTCCCCGGCCACCATCGTCTCTTCTCCCCAAGGTGGGAGTAAGGAGCGGACTGATCAAAACCACCTCATAAATTACAAATAAAACATGGGGTGTGGACCTCCAAGTCTACTTCAAAACCCCTCAATCCAAACACAAAACCATTAAGCATGCTATTCTATAGAAATTCATAAAGCCATGAAGCTCATACGGAATCACTATAGCATGTATCAAAACCACTATCAAAAATCCCATGAATCAACCACGAATCAGCATTATATCTTTATGAACACATTATTCATCTCATTCTCAACATTTTCCATATTTTTGCATGATTTTTACATCATTATTCATGATTTACTTCGTAATCTCAACATGTCTCAACTGAGGAAAAGGAAGGAGGTAGACGCGTACCTTCTCCATCGAGCTCCGCATGGCCAACGAGCACCGGTGAGGCTCGACACTGGTCCCCTCCACTCGCACGACCTCCCCCGACAAGAGGCTCTCTTCCCACTCTCGGCTCACCTCTGGTCTTCTCCCTCTCACTCGTAGCTTGATCCCCCAACACTCGCCACCACCTCCTTCTCTTATCTTCATCGCCTAGCCTACCCTACACTGGATTCTCATCGGCCACCCCTGCCAAGGAAGGGACGGGATGACAGGCCCTCTTACTAGGGCTCATGAGCATCCGGGGAGAGGGGTCATGGGTCACGTAGGAGAAGGAGGGGTCACGGGCATGGTTGGGCTCCTTTGACCAGGTCCAAGCTCAAGTGTGTCTCACCCCCAAACATGGGTCCCAAAAAGCACATACAGACCCACAAAGCCAAAGAAGTCACACCACAAGGGAAAAACAAGGAACACAATGCATAGGGAGAGACCAAAATCAACAAACACAACCTTTATTAACCATTAACAAACCATATGCAATAATACAGAAAATTCCATGGTTTTACAATAAATGGAAAATCAGGCATAGATGTTACATCATACCCCCCTCAAAAGAATTTCGTCCCCGAAATTCACTGATCAAACAAGTGGGAATACTGGAACAGCATGTCTGCCACTCGCTCCCAAGTAGCTTCCTCAACGACATGGTGCTGCCATTGAACTAGCACAAGAGGTATCACCTTGTTCCTGAGGACCTGTTCCATCCTATCAAGGATCTGTACAACGTCCTCCACTAACGACAAATCTTCCTACAGCTCACTCGACTGGACTGGAATCACTTGGGATGCGGTGGCCAAACACTTCCTCAACATCGAGATGTGAAACACACTGTGCATGCCCGAGAACTCTGGAGGCAAGTCCAACTGATAGGCATCTTCCCCGACCCTCCTAATTATCCTGTAGGGTCCAATGTAGCGAGGACTCAGCTTTCCCCACTTCCCAAACCTGAATATGCCTTTCGTTGGTGACATCTTTAGGAAGACGAAGTCTCCAACCTCGAACTCCAAAGGTCTGTGCCTCCAATCAGCATAACACTTTTGCCTACTCTATGTAGCCGACAATCTCTTCCTGATCAGGTCCACTTTCTCTGCATACTGCTGCACAATCTCTAGGGCCACGAGCTGCCTCTCGCCTACTTCATCCCAACAGGTAGGTGTCCTACAAGATATGCCATACAATGCCTCATACGACACCATACCTATGCTAGAGTGATAGTTGTTGTTGTAGGCGAATTCGATCAATGGAAGATGATCTTCCCAACTCTTCCTACAATCCAAGGTGTAGGCCCTCAACATGTCTTCTAAGGTCTGGATAGTCCTCTCATTTTTCCCATCTATCTGGGGATGGAAGGTTGTAATAAAGTGTAGAATGGTGTCGAAAGCCTCTTGCATTGTTCCCTAGAATCTAGATGTGAACCTGATGTCCCTATCAGACACAATTGACACTGGCACCCCATGCAGTCGGACTATCTCGGCCACATACAACTCTGCCAACTGAGCTAATGGGAGATTCACCCTCATAGGTAAGAAGTGTGCTGACTTTGTGAGATGATCCACGATCACCCAGATGGTGTCATTCTTCTTCCTGGTCTTGGGCAGTCCAGTCACAAAGTCCATTAATACATGCTCCCATTTCCAAACCTAAATATCCAAAGGTTGCAACATTCCTCCAGGCTTCTGGTGCTCGATCTTGACCATTTGGTAGGTTGCAAACTTCATCACATGCTCAGCTATCTCTGTCTTCATTCTAGGCCACCAAAAATTTCTCTTCAAATCCTTGTACATCTTGGTGCTCCCAGGATGAATTGAATACTTAGACAGATGGGCTTCATCAAGTACTCTCTGTTTTACATCCTCCACCTGAGGCACATATAGACGCAGATCATACCTGAGTCCTCCATCTGCACCACCAAAGAAACGAGGTGCCTCTCCTGCCTCCCATTTAGCCCAAATCTCCTACATAAAGGGGTCCAATTGCTGAGCAGCTACAATAGTCTCTAGTAACCTTGGGCGAACAGACATGTTTGCTACTCAAGCTTTAGCAGGTCCCCGAGACTGTCTCAATGGTCTACATCCAACCAAATCCTCTAGCATGCACTACTCCTTGATCATCAAGCTAGCCATCAAGTGACTGCGTCTGCTTAGGGCATCAACGACCACATTAGCCTTCGCAGGGTGATAGGATAGACTAAAGTCATAGTCTTTGAGGTATTCTACCCATCTCCTCTGCCTCACATTCAAATCCTTTTGAGTGAAGATATACGTTAAGCTCCGATGGTCTATGAATACCATAACTGCTTGCCATACAGGTAATGTCTCCAAATCTTTAGTGCAAACACCACTGTAGCCACCTTCAAATCATGAGTGGGATAATTCCTTTCATGGTTCTTTAGCTAGCGTGAGGCATAAGCCACAACCCTCCCATGCTGCATCAGTACACATCCTAATCCTGTCCCATAAGCATCACAGTATACTGCAAAGCCTCCACTCCTCGTGGGTAGAGTCAAAACTGGAGATGTGACCAGTTGAGTCTTCAATTCATTGAAGCCCTCCTCGCATTGCCAGTTCCAAACGAACGGAACCTCCTTCTGTGTTAATCTGGTGAAAGGCGCTGCAATCTTGGAGAAATCTTGTATGAACCTTCTATAATAACCAGCCAAGTCCAAAAAGCTTTTGATCTCTATCACAGTCTTGGGTATGGCCCAACTACTAACTGCCTCAACCTTGGCTGGGTCCACTTAAATTCCCTCACCTGAAATGATGAGGCCAAGGAATGTGACCTCTTTTAGCCAAAACTAACACTTAGAGAACTTTGCATACCGTTGATGTTGCCTCAAAGTCTCTAACACCATTCTCAAATGTGTCTAGTGAGTCTACACATCAGGGGAATATACCAGCACGTCATCAACAAATATCACAACGAATTTGTCTAGGTTGGGTCTGACCACCCTATTCATCAAATCCATGAAAGCAGCTGGTGCATTCGTTAACCCAAATGGCATGTAGGTAGGCACAAGCAGAGCATTACTTGGGCATGGGCGATGTGTTGTAGGTGGTGGCGTGTAGCTAGTCACAAGCAGGGCATTGCTTGGGCATGGGCGACGTACTGTAGGCAGATGGTATTGATGCTCGTACATGGTACGCTGAAATGGACATGTCGAGAAGCTCACACCCGACAACCTTTGTCCTTACGTGCATCCACGATGCGTAATTGGGCTACGCATTCCACAAGGCCATAGCACTTGGGTTGGATCCTGGGCGTTGGGCTTGGTGGTTAGCGATTGTTTTAAGGTAGATTGTTGTCTTTGGGTTGGATGCTGGCTTTTGGGTTCGTTTTGGTGTGAGAATGGGTTTTAAGGTGATGAAGTGCCTCGTTGCCGCTAAAGCGTGCTCTTTCGATGAAATCCATTGTGAGTGGCTGCCAAAATGGGGTGTTTACATTCTCCATAAAATTCTAATCTAGGTTCCCATTGGAACCAAAACTCTAAATAAATCTCTTATTAAAATTCTAGAAATCTTCTTCTAGGAAAATTCAATAAATCATGCTCTTTTAAAATCTTTCTTTTTGATCTAAAACTCATGCATTAATCTAATGCATTGTTGGAATACATCTCTGCGACTAAACTCCAACCTAAAGCAAAATCTCAGATCTGTCTAAAACACAATTCTTGGCTAGACTAGCCCTAAACCTCTAATATCATCTCATCTGGAATCTGGCTAAAACACAAAAGCCAAAACATAGCTTGATTAGCTTAAATCTAATTTTGAATCTCAAATATGAAAATCTCTATTCTTTTCTGGTGCCACCTTGATCAGAGGTGACCTGGCCACAAACAGAAGGAGAGGCACCAACCCCAACCTCCTACGCTGCCACGATGAAGGTCCCCATGTAGGCATGCCATCGTCCTGACCAATAGGCTTTACTAATCTTTTCTCTTTTATTTCTCATTTTCACGAAGATGCGTTCTCCTAATGGCCCTTTCTTTCTTAGTGTTTGAGATCATGGGTCATCTTACTTGGTCCATTTAACTCCTTTCTCTAGGCACCCAGTTTCTCTAACCGAGGCCACAAACTCTGAAAATCTCATTATAAAAACATGTCTTTATTCTAAATCTTTCCCATTATGGGAATTTTTTCTGTAAGACTTTTCTTTTATGACATAGCTTCTCCGTAATTCCTGCTTAAAACTCAAGAAACACTTATTAAGTAAACATGCCAAAACACACAAATCAGACATTATTACTTAACTAGGAAAAATGCAGCAAACTAGTCTAAGGTCCTAATTTGGCAGATTGAATTTCTTTGATATGCCAAACTAGGCCAACCCTAGGAATGGCTTAGGGCCCTGATTCGACAGATCGAATCTAAATCGTCTACTAAAATATCCTCATTCAATAGACCGAATGAGTTTGGTCAATTGAAAACATGTATCTAGGCTAAACTGATAGGAATTTGGCATACTGAATCTACTCAACATGTCGAAATCCACGTCTTCTAGGAACAAACCAAACTCCCAAGCCATTCATTCATTGGAATTGGGACCTCTGATAGACCATTTTCTGGTGGACCACAAATCCTACATAAAACATATAATCTAGCATGCCAAGTCTACTTCTATTTGGGACAAGTTGCATCAAAAACTATGGCATGTATCTTAAGATATAAAATCAAAAGCATACATGATTCTGTTAGAAATATTAACATTAATTTTGATGATTATTCATTTGTGCTTATTTTCATAAGTATTATAACGTGAAAAAGATTTAGAAGTCTTAGCATGAATTCAAAAATACACACCGGCATCAAGAGCGATGGACTATTC
>JAMKQA010002293.1:0-24885 GCA_024699735.1 Posidonia australis | reverse complement strand
TTTCTGGTTTTCGCAGACCTTCCTTATTGTTTTGCATGATTTTTCATGTTTTATTTGGTTTTCCTCGTCTTCCATAATAGACTAGGTGGCGACTCCAGTATTTGCATTTTTTATTTATTTTTTTGCCGTAGCTTTGCCGATTTTCGCATTATCTTGCGATCCTCGCCGCCATGGTTACAACCATATTGTCAATACTGTCTGGCAAAAATAAAAGAGTATCATCTGCATACCGCAGATTGATCACAGTTGGTCCACCATGAGGGAATTTAATTCCAGAAATTATATTGTTTTTCTTGGCTGATTGCAGCATACAATTTAGCACATTTGTAGCTATAATAAATAATAGTGGAGATAAGGGATCACCCTGTCTTAAACCATTAGTAGCCCCGTAGAACCCTTTAGAGGAACCGTTAATTAAAACAGAGAATTTAGCAGAGGATATACACATATGGATCCAAGAGATCCACTTAACTCCAAAACCCATACTAGAAAGGGCTTTCTGCAAAAAATTCCAGTTAATGTTATCAAAAGTCTTTTCGAAGTCTAACTTTAGTATGAAGCCATTAATATTGGAAGAGATCATGAAGTGTAGGGTTTCTTGTGCTACAAGGAAACAATTTCTAATTGATCTCCCAGCCAAAAAGGCACTTTGTGAAGAATCAATGGCTAAATTCAACACAGGTGATAGTCTAGAAGCCAGAGTTTTAGTTATAATCTTGTAAATACTGTTAACTAAACTGATAGGTCTAAAATCTTTGATCCATAGGGCACCCTGTTTTTTAGGGATAAGTGCAATGAAAATTTGGTTAATTGTAGCTAGAAAATCTGGATCATTGGAAGTGTGAAAGGCCTGGAATATATTGACAATTTCGTATTTCAGCATATCCCAGAAGTGATGAAAGAAGGTTAAAGGAAAACCATCAGGCCCTGGGGACTTGTTTCCAGGTAATTGGAAAACATTAGCTCTTATCTCTTCTACCTCAAAAGGAATCTCTAACAGTTCAGGGAAAGGAATTTTGAGTGGGATAAGGATATCCCAACTAATGGAGATATTAAGTCTTCTATCCTTATTAAATTGCTTAGTAAAATGCTTCTCTTTTTCCCTACAGATCTCCAATTGGGATTGGGTTATTGCATCATTAATGATAAGGGAGGAAATATTGTTTACCCTTCTGTAACACTTTACCATATTGTGAAAGGAGGTGTTGAGATCCCCCTCCTTCAACCATTGAATCCTTGATTTTTGTTTCCAGTAGACCTTTTGTTCTTTAAGTAAAGTAAGGTGTTCTAGTCTCAAGGCCTTCTTTTCCACCCAATTCATGTTATTAGTGTTAGAATGTTCAGCCTGAACATCTAAACACTGAATTTGAGTTTCTATAAACCTGAGCCTTTTACATCTCTTTTCCTTAAATAGGGGCTATCCATTTCTTAAGCAGAAGTTTTAGGTTTTTCAATTTGAAGCTAAACTCAGCCACAGGAGAGGATAGTCCCTCTTCAACCAATAATCCTTTATTAATTGTTCAAAGTCTTCTATAAAAAACCAGGATTTATAAAATCTGAATGGTAGTGGCCTCCAATCAGGCGCAACTGTATTTACTATGATCGGAATATGATTAGAGACTACTCTAGCTTTACTAGAGCAGAAAGCGTCAGGGAATTTCCCTGACCAATCTGGGGAGATAAGGAATCGATCAAGCTTTACTAATGTGGGTTGGTCATGGAAATTAGACCAAGTAAATGAGAAGTTGTTTGGAAAGAAGTCAATCAGAGAATTATGTTCTATGAAAGCATTAAATCTTTTCATATGAGCAGATATACCTATATTAAGGGAATGCTCATAGGGAAATCTGATAACATTAAAGTCCCCCCTAGGAATCCAATGATTATTAACAAGACTACTGAGATAGTGTAATTCCTCAATGAATAGAGATTTCAAGTTATGATCACAGGGACCATATACCCTTGTGAGCCACAAATCAAAACCATCTCCATGATTTTTAAAATTTAATGAAAGATAATAGTTGGTAGATATACAGTTAATTTTTTCCATGACCCTGTCATCCTAACCAATTAGAATACCACCGGAAGTCCCTATGGAGGGTAGAAAGGACCAAGAATTAATTCTTTTACCTCCAAGGAGTCTAAGGGATCCAGTAGTAAATGTTTCCTTTTTGGTTTCACTAACAATAATAACATCACATTTATTTGAAATAACAAATTCTTTTAGCTCTCTTATTTTGTGGCAGGAGCTAAGGCCTCTAATATTCCAGGCAGCAATAATCATTAGAAATTAGTGGAAGAGCAGGAAGACCCTGTCTTCTTAGTAGGAATGTTTGCAACTTCTAAGTTTATAAATTCCTTACCCTGGTCCTGTCTAATCTGAAAAAAAAAACTAATTGCCCCATTTTTTGACCTTATAGAAATTCCAATATCCTCACAGAAGGATCGAAAATGCTCATAAGAATCCCAAAGTAGCGGATCCACTTGGTTAACATCAGTGTTAACCAAGTTATCCTTATTAGAAAAATCAGGATGCATCAAATAAGAATGATCACTGTTGGAAGCAGAACTATAATAAAGACAGTCATTATTATCATCAAATTTTGGCAAATATTCATTTAAAGTTGGGAAGGAACAATGTCAGAGGACAGATTAATCTGAAGGTATCTTGATAAAAGGTTTGAAATGGGGATATTAACACAAAAATTAGAATAAGAGGAACATTTAAAAAAGAAAAATCAAATTCAACAAGAATATTAGCATAAAAGGACCCAAGAATGAACTACTTGTGACATATTCGTCAGAAAAATACATCTCTATGAAACTAAAAGATCCACTAATTCCATTGATACCTCATACGATGGAGAAGAACATGACCATTAATTCCAGGTAAGAGCAAAAGATTACATGGCATTATTATATATCGGTTCACCACCTCTCTGTAGAATGAAATTAAAAGGTTAATTAATTAGGAGTCTAGCTACTTATTTTGTGCCTTTTTCATTGGAGTAAATTAATTTCCAGTCTAAATCCCTTTATAGTGGAACTTCACAATAACTTTGGAAATTGTTTTTTTTTTTTTATAATCAAGGAATACCAAGACTATCTCCTACGTCGGAGAAGAAGTGAGGATTGAATTATGAAAGATCACCGTTAATATTCTCTCCTCCTTAGACAAATATAACTTTGGAAACTAGTAATTTATGAGATTGAAGCTTGCTAAGTGATCATCAAAGATAATGTATAGTGCGCTGAGACAAGCTCAATTATGCTACGTAGATGAAAAATCCACCTAACAAAAATAATTATAGAAATTATCAGAGTATTCATCTGTATGTAGGAACTTTTATCCATGTGTGTGAAATTGCACTCACTCATTTCATACGTTCGACCACTCTCTTCTTCGAATGACTTCTTCTTAGTAACTATTTTGCACATCAACAATGACTTAAACCTAAGAATTGTTTAGAGATATCGATGATCTATGATGTAACTGCTTTCAAGAGAGCTGTTATAGAAACTGTTATAGTGTCAGCTCTTATGAATAGGCTCCTTGCATCTTTGAAACAAACGCATCATAGTTAGAAGTTAAAAAATTGATCTGTTGATACAATCTGGAAGTTTTAATTTACATTGTAGATGAGGCAAGTACCCAACTTGCCAGATCAGTTACTGTAGATCTTCCCCATTGATTAACTCACATATAGGCTGAAACAGGCCAACTGCTCAGCCTATGGATCCCACACTTCATTCCTTTGGGGCTCACCACTACTGAGATTCACGTATATTTACTCGAACCCTAATAATTAAACAACAAATGAGAAGTCAAAAACATAGCAACGAAGGTGCACTCGCAAATATAAGGATTTACAAGTTCGACTGGGGGATTCCACACGTGTGTTTGGCCTTCTGTGCCATCGCATGGAGTGAGTCCGTCGGCATGGTTGCAATGGCAAACCAACAACAACCATCAAACAAATGGTATGTCCGTAGCATATGTGTGTGTCGCGCTAACATGACAGTGAAAAGAGAAAAGATTCATCATATCAAAAGACAGGTAGCATGACATATGTGAGTGTTATGGCATAACTAGTGTGTAAAAAAAAACACTCAACAAACAAAAGACATAAAGAAACAAGCATGTAATGATAGAAAAATGCTAATAAAAGCGACAAGCAAACAAATGCAAAGCAAGGCGAACGAAAGCAAAAGCCATGTAAGCAAAAAGCGAAAGCGAAAGTTGGAGCCTGGTATCCCCAACGATAGAAGATGCAAAGTATCCAAATCATGAAGACCCCACATGAAGGGAGTCTTTAACACTATTCTCTCTTAGATCGTCTTAAATTCACATAGTGCATGTGTTGGATCAAGGATGACATACACTAGGTTAATCTGGGTCACTCAAGTTCAAGACTTAAAGTGTGCTTGAGATAGCTATTGGATCAAGGATGACAGTGGAGGTTGTGTGGGTTTTGTGACCGTTTGTGTCTTAACGTGAGCAAAACTCCGCCGTCTCGTTGATTCTAGAGCCGCCAATGGCGACGACAGTGGCATGACCTTTGGTGGAAAATTTCACCCTAATTAGCTTCTTGTTACAATTGGATGCTAAGAATCCCCACCCCACCTCACACTCTCCCTTCCACTTTGCGAGAATGGGCTCGAGATTGAAGTCTAAGAACGACCTAGACTCCCCTCGATGATAACGTGACTTCGACTAGAGAGGTTGGGGCGAGAGAGAGAGAGAGAGAGTAAAAATCAACAGACAATTAAGAGGAGGGTATTTTTGTCTCTTGATACAAGATATAACTCATAATCTAGAAGAGGTCATTATTTCACCAAACAAACTCCGTCCATTTTCCATAGAAGTCAACTTTTGTAAAAAAAAAAGTCAAAATCTAATTTCTAACAAATGAATCAACAATTAGTTATTTCCATTAGCCACCTTGAATACATCCTTAATCAACAACTACAACATTGTGTGTAGGGGGTCTACCTAAATGGGAATTTTTTTTGAAATAACGTGTGAGATGTGATCAAATTGACCCGGTGATATTGTTCATATCAGCCAAAAAGATTTGCCACGTCCACTTCCAGAGTTGCTTCAAACGCAAGAAGAAGCCATTATCTATACATAAATTTCCTGCCGTGTGAGGCACGATTACTACGAAGTTGTTCAGCTCCTGTTCATGGACCTTATGAAGTTGTTTAACCGTTCCAAGTCTGAAATAGAAGGCGACAGATTTTCTGCTTATCAACTGGGGAAAGAAGGATATTATGTTTCTGGAGTCGAACATCTTTGACCTTGAACTTGAAAGTACGACGCTTCGGGACATTCGATTTGCCGGGGCGCCGTTATCTTAGTTTGCTTTTTTATCTTGACAAATCATTTTTTTAATTGCATTTAATTTAAGATATAATTAAACTCATCTCGGGCTCCTTTTTCTTCGCCAGTAATAATTGCATTCTCGGGGCCATGCCTGTTACTCAAAGACATGTTTTATATACCTACTGATTGTTGAAGGCCACATGCATGAGACACAACTAGCCGAAGTCATTAAACAAAAAAGGCAAAGGATCATAGAATGAAAGGAAGGTCCTGCATTCAAATCGAACTAGGCCTGACAACAACTGCACCAAGCAGGTCCATTACATGGAACCTAAACTAGCTTTATCTAACAATATTATACAATAGTATGTCAATATCAAAGTTGGTATGAAGCTAGTACAGCGAAAGAGAGTATGTGGTAGAGAGGTCGCTGGCTGTCGTGAGTGTTGTGGCAACGTGGGAAGCTTTCCTTTCCGGCTACATGGTGTATATACACAAAATGACTTGTAGGACACTCCAAGGTGACATTGGAGCTAAAAGGAAGTTATGTTCTCCCTTAACCTATCTCTCTCAAGGTCTGGTAGAACGTCTACCCAAGCTTAAGAATCCACTTGCCCCAACTCCACTCAACCAAATCTCTCCATCTTTCACTATTTATCTCTCAAAAGCAAGTTCTATTTGACACCACATCACACAAAATTGTATCTACGTGTCACGGAAAAGTGAAAAGAAAAAAGACAGCTGCTGGGGTGGATACATCTTACTTACACCATGCATGTGGTATAAGATAATCAATCAAACTTGAGGTTCAAGTAATGTTTTGTATTTTTAATCATGTATCTGTATTACTTTTATTCCCTTCTCGTATTGTCTCTCTCTCTCTCTCTCTCTCCCTCTCTCCCTCTCTCCCTCTCTTTTTCTTCTGTGAGGGTCGTTTTCTAGCTTATTTTCCTATAAATCCATTTCTACTAGTCGGACGAAAATCTCTAGAAGTTTGTGTGCTGCTGGGTTTTGGTGCAGAAAAGTGAAAGCGAAAATTCCATCCATTCCCTGGTCTGTTGGAGAATTCACGTCTGAAGGGGAGAAGAATTCTTTGGTTCTAGAGAGACAATCTTCTTTCATCTTTTTCTCTTTTCTTTTCCCCCTTTCTCTTTACCCTTATCTCTCTACCTTCTTTCTCCTCTTCTCCCTCTTTTAGAAAGAAGAAGAGCCACAAGAAGAAGAAGAAGCTAACGCAATTTTCCACTTAAACTGGCATGAGAAAGAGGTGAAAGAAATGACATGGTGCAATAGAAATGATGGCCGTGCAGCTGAGAGGATCTCATCAAATTTAATCATCAAGGTTTGCCCTTCCTGTGGTCATCGTGTAGAATCTGAACGACAGGTTCTAATCCATCTCGTTCTATCTAATATATATAACAATTTCAATGTAATTGTACGTAATATATGTAAGTTTTAGTAAATATGTGAATTGGGTGGCATTATTTACGCTTAATTGACTCCAAATACTATTTATATGACGTGAATTAGGGTACGATTCAAGATCTTCCAGGGTTACCAGCTGGTGTGAAGTTTGATCCCACAGACATCGAGTTGTTGGAGCATCTTGAGGGGAAAGTGAGAAGTGATGCTCATAAGCTCCATCCTCTCATTGATGAGTTCATACCCACGCTTGAAGGAGAGAATGGCATCTGTTATACTCATCCAGAAAGTCTCCCTGGTAACCAACTCATTCATATAGATGACAAAGTTTTTGTGCTGTTAATTAGCATAGATATATAATAAAGTTACATGTTTATCAACTTTATGGACATTATATATCCCCTCGCATTTCCAAACTTAAAAGTCTTCAATCTAGCCGAAATGACGCGGAACAGATATAAATACGGGAAACTTAATTAGGACTCCCAAGTAGGTTCCGTGCTACCTAACATTTTTATGTTGTTTAAGAGCACATTCTACTCATCAATTTCAAATTTGCATTATAATTATTTGTCGTTTTCAAATTTAGTTCTTCTGGCTATGTAAGTAATTAATCCTAAAAGCAGCTTAAACTACGCTTCGCTAACCAAATTAACAGGATAATTAGTGAGCCCACGTTTTGACGTCTTCTTTAGTGATAGCTTCGCTGGGAAGTTATCCCAAATTAACGAGGCTCTTTGAGGAATTCAAATCTTATAAATCAAAAGTTTCATGAGCTCTTTGTCACAACTTCTTCATATGTTCCCTAGTATATCCTAAATAGAATCCTAAGCAACATTTAGTTGGATGTGATACTTATGTTTTATGTCACGAGCTAAACACATTTTTTGTGTTTTAAACTCACTCAGACAACTATCTTAAAAATTGTTTATAGGAGTTGCAATTCTAATTGGATTAAAAAATCCTTAAAAATCCTAGAATTGGAATTCTAACTTTTAGTTGTTGCAAGGTTTATGATTGGTTTTCTTGCTTCGAATCAGAATTCAATTGTTGTTGTTCTAGTACACATTAAAATTTTAGATTTTTTTTTATTTTACCTTGTAACGTTGCATAGTGGGCTTATCCATAAAAATAAAAAAATAAAGTTTGTTTCCCACCATTATGGAAGGGAAATTAATTTCTTCTTAACTCTTCTTTTTCTTGACAAACTTATAGTTTTGATCGTAAGAAAGTAATCAAAAACTAAATGTAGGAGGAATTCTATTTAGGATTTGTTTGACTTGAAAGAATTGAGAGGAATTCGAAGGAGTTAGGAGGAATTCCTCCTAAATCAAGTATTTGGTCCTTATTTAATGATCAAATTCCAATAGTTAGTTTGACTCAATTGTGGAATTGACAGAAGTTGATTTTTCCCCAAAAAAAGTGGTAATACCAATTCTATCGATTTCTTTTCTTCAATGTTAGAGATGTTAGTTCACCTTACACACTTTGCAGAACAAACTAAATTCCAATAATTCAAAATTCTACCATTCAAACACTAAAATTTCTACTTCCAAGAATAAGATCATGCACTATACTTTAGAATCTTACATTTAAAATTCCAATTTTCGGACTTTCATCTCCACTTTAAATTGTAATTCCTATGAACGAAAGAGAGCCTTGGTACCTATTGAGTCATCATAAACACTTCAAACCAAAAAGACCTCAAAGTGACTTTCATGGGAAGGTGATATATACTTCATAAGAAATGACAACTTGTGTCGTTGGAAAACTAGTTACCTATATTTTATGCATAATAACAAACCTCTAAATGACTTGTTTTCAGCATTTTAGGTGCACTTCCTAAATAAGCTGCTAGCTTTGGATAAAAAATGTGTTAATAAGTTAGTCACAAAGAGCGAGTTCTTCCTAATGAAGGTGCATCTTTTCTACTTCATATGTTTCATGGAATTGTAAAAACGTTTATAAGGCATGCGGCATGCCTGCATGTTCTATTTTCATGCTTAAGATAAGTTTGACATGCATGCGGCATGCCTGCATGTTCTATTTTCGTGCTTATGATAAGCTTGACATACATGCTTGCATGATTTGAATCACAAAGAACGAGTCGTTTGTCGTGAAGAAAAAATATATTATCCTTTTTACTTTATATGTTTCATGAAATTGTAAAAAGGGTTTTGTTTGACACGCCTGCATGTTCTATTTTCATGCTTAACATGTGTTTGACATGCATGCTTGCATTATTTTGATTCCCCTTTGGCCGGTTGTCTGGTCTCTCTAGGCGAGATCTTCTTCTTCTTCTTCTTCTTCTAAACTTTGTTTTCTCTCTCCGATCTCCATTGTGATATGGTTTCTCTCAGGCACACCCTTTGTAGTTGAGGCCCGTGTCTGAACCGTCGATGGAGTATTCTATCCATCAAACATCAATTCTATCTTACTTTGTTTTGTGTTCGAGACTATCTTACTTCTGAAATGCTAGTGTCCATGCGTGATCAGTCTACATTATTCTGGTCACGCTACTTCTGATCAATTATTACTTGGGTTGCTGACTACGGTTCAATATGATTAAAAAAGGAGTTTTTGCTCTCACGTCCTTGTAAATTGTGTATTTACAGTATGTCCTTGAATAGCACCTATTTACTTGTCTAACCCCACAAAACCAAATCCTTGTCCAAAGTGTCATTGTAGTTAACTGACTTGATATAACATAGTTTTGGTCTGTTAGGTCTCTATTGAATGATTATATTATGTTAGGTTAAAATTCAATTAAATGTGAGCCAACATAAAACCAATTAAAGCATTGGAGACTATTTTTGTGATTAAACTCATTAATTTATTTAATTTTGAGTTAAGCCTATTGACATCTTAAATAGTGTGAGTTTAATGTATAGAGATCATTTAGACATATTTCTATTTGTTGATGAGTTAAATTAGGAATATGTAAAATTATAGAATTTTATAAGTAAAAGGTCATGGTCCCTAAATCAGTAAATCTTGAACTTTTAGCCTCCTCTCTCTCTCATACCATTTTGAAAAAGATAAAGGAAAAGAGATGTGTAGTGGCTTGGAAGATTAGATCTCGTGTATGTCATCAATAGTGATTTTTCCAATTTTCATCATGAATTCAGGAACGTTTCTGATTATATTTGGTCCTTGTTAATTTAATATATAAGATCTTGTATAGGAAGAGCAAGTTAGGCTTTAATTTCCCCTTTTGTGTTCTTCCTTCAATCTAGATTTAATATGTTAATCCCAATATCTTAATATATCAAAATCAACAAGTGGTATCAAAGCCAGATGATATCTATGTGGTTAAGCGAGACAAGTTTAGTTTCAATTAGTGTCCTAAGAATTATTTTGAACATAAGAAAATGTAAAAGATTTCATATGTTTTTGCAGTTGAGAGTCTTATGTATGCTCAAGTGTGTACATGTTCAGATCCTACATTTATTGTTAGTATATTAGGTAGATACTTAAGCAATTTCAGGTATTGATCACTAGAAAGCTGTCATGCAGATCATGTGGAGATGTCCGACTAAGAAAAGTTTTGTCAATTATAATAATTCAATTTTTGATGCATATTTCTTTTAGATGTTAGATATCTCTAAATAGATTAATTGAAGCAATATATTACCAAAGTAGTTTTTATTGTATAAATTAATTTATTTAGAATATTAAGATGATTACATGTTTAAAATTCATTTGAATAGTTATCGACCCAAAGGAAGGTCCTATTTGATCGAATTTTAAACATGCCTGTGATAATAAATATGTGACAATAATCAGGTTTTTCATATAGATAGCTAGTTGGTCCAAAGGAAGATTTGTTACTTGACAGAATTAATTGTCATATATTGATATATTTGTTAGTTTATTTATCAAATATTGATATGGTTGTTATTGGACTAACTACTTTTTTGGTTCTCATTTATTTATTAATTTATTCAATTAATGCATGTACTTTAATAATTGCCAACATAAATTCAATTCCCATGCTTAATGGCATAAATTTTAAGTACTACAAGGAAAACGTAATGATTGTTCTTAGGTACATAGATCTTGACATAGCCCCTAGGATGGAACAACCCCCTTCTCTTAGTTTGATAGTTTTATTGAGGATAAAAAAGCTTATGAAAAGTGAGAGCATTTCAATTAGCTAAGTATGATGATCATGAGGCACGTTATTCCAAAGATCTTCAAGGGCACAATGTCCAAAGAGATGAATGCCAATGAGTCTCTCAATGACCTTGAAAAATGAATTGTCAATAATGAAAAGGTGGAAATTAGTACGTTAGCTTTTGGCAAATTTGATTTCTATGAGGTATAAGGCTAAGGAAAATATAAGGAAGTATATTTTGAAAATATCTCATATTGCTTCAAAACTAAAGACACTTAAATTATAGCTGTCGGAAGACTTGCTTGAGTATTTAGTTTTGATCTCTCTTCCTGTATAATTCAGTTAATTTAAGGTCAGTTACACTATCAGAAGGAGAAACAGATTCTTAATGAGTTCATTTCACATTTTGTGCAAGACGAAAAGAGATTGAAGCAAGATAAGATAGAAAGTGTTCACCTGATTTCCACTTTTAAGGATAAAGGCAAAAGAAAGCTAAAGCCCAATGAAGTTGCAAGTGCTCCACCCAAGAAGCAATAGCAGTAGAATGAATTTCTCTGCCACTATTGTAACAAGGGTGGACGCAAAAAGGTTGATTGTACCAAGTACACACTTGGTGTACTAAGAAAGATACATCTTTTGCTTTAGTTTGTTCAAAGGTCAATATAGCTTTTATACTTGGACACACTTGATGGATAGATTCTGGTGCTACTACTGATATAAGTGTATCTATGCAAGGTTACTTAAGTTATTGGATACTAAGTAATGACGAAAGATACATCTTTGTGGGTGACGGTAATAAAGTTGTAGTAGAAATTATTGATTATTTTAGATTAGTGTTAAGAACTGGTTGTTATTTAGATTTGAAAGAAACTTTTGTTATATTGTCATTTAGGTAGAATTTAATTTATATTTCTATTTTAAACAAATCTGAATATACTTGTCTTCAAGGAAATTGGAAATTTAGTCTTTTCGAGGTTTTAATTTTATTGGTATTGGTTCTTTAATTAATAATGAAAATTTATATTTGCTTGATATAATAGCTTCTTATATTGCATTCTACATCAAGAGAAACAAAGTGAAAATTAAGTGAGAATTCCACTTTGCAATAGCATAAGAGCTCAGGTTATATCTTTAAACAACGAATAGAGACGCTTGTATCAAATGAAATTCTTCATTCTCTAGACTCAACACATTTCCAAGTTTGCATTGAGTGTATTAAGAGAAAATAAGTTAATGTTAGGAGACTTAGTGCTAATAGATATTCAAACGTCTTAGAACTAATAGATATGGATATTTTTGAACCATTTCCTAGGATATCTTAGAATGGTCAACAATATTTTATTACGTTCATTGATTATTATTCATGTTTTGGCTACCTATATCTCATTCATAAAAAGTCACAGGCCATGGATGTGTTCAAATAATTTAAAGTTAAAGTTGAGAACCAAGTCAACAAAAGGATTAAAGTCATTAGACCTAATTGTGGTGGTGAGTACTACAATAGATATGATGAATCCGGTAAACAATGCTTAGGCCTACTTGCCAAGCTCCTAATAGAATGTGGTATTGTCTATTAATACACCATGCCTAATTCTTCATCCATGAATGGTGTTGCCGAGAGACGTAATTGAACACTTATAGACATGGTGAGGAGTATGATTAGTCATTCTACCTTACTAAAATCTTTTTGGGACGAGACACTTAAGACTACAGTTTACATGTTAAATAGAGTACCAACTAAAGTAACGGCTAAAACCCCCTATAAATTATGAGTTGGGAAAAAGACTCAATATAAAGTATTTTCATGTGCAATATTGTCTAGCAGAAGTCAGGACTTATAAGCCTAATGAAAAGAATCTGGATTCAAAGATCATTACCTACTACTTTGTTGGATATTCTTAGAGGTCTAGGAGTTTTAATTTTTTTTTGATCCCATTATTAGGTCATTTTTTAAGACGGGTAGTGCTCGTTTTCTTGTTAAAGTAGAGTTTGAGGAGGAAGATAAAGTTATAGACATTATCTTTGAAGAGGAATTTATTCTTCTTCCTATAGTTGCTATTGACAATGATTAAGAAATAATTCTTGACATTGTTTAAGAGGTAAATTTAGAGCAAGACATCGTTAATCCTTTCCCCATTCAAGATCAACTACTCATTCAAGAAGAACAAACTCAACTTCCTTAAGAGTCAATGCCACTTAGGAAGTCCTTTTGAGAGAAGAGAAGTGTGATTTTAAATGATTACATCGTATTTCTTTAAGAACATCAAGTTGATAATAACATGATAGATGACAATCCAATCAACATTCATTAAGCAATTAATTGTTTTGACTTTCAAAACTAGATAGAAGCCATGAATGTCGAGTTTAAATCCATAAAGGACAATGACGTTTGGGTCCCATTGCTTGAAGATGCAAAATTCATTTGTTACAAATGGATATTTAAAATAAAAAAGGATTCGCAAGGTAATGTGGAAAGATATAAGGTTTATCTTATTGCTAAGAGATTTACTTAAAGGGAAGGTAGTGACCATAAATAGGTTTTCTCTTCGATTTCAATAAAAAACTCTTTTCAGATTATTATAGCATTAGTTGTTCACTTTGATCTTGATCTACACTAAATGAACGTAAGAACGATATTTCTCAATGGTGACATTGATGAGACAATCTATATGATATAACTAGAATACTTTGTATTAGGTGACGTAAAGAAAATAGTTTGCAAACTTAAGAAGTCCATTTATGGTTTAAAGTAAACATATCATCAATAGTATTACAAATTTCATCAAATTGTCCTCTCATTTTATTTTAAGGTGAATTTGGTAGATGATTATGTATATCATAAGTTTAGTGAGAGTAAATATATTTTTCTAGTATTGTATGTTGATGACATACTCATTGTCACTAGTGATATGGGCTTACTTAATGAGACCAAGAGATTTCTCTCAAACAAATTTGAGGTGCAAGACCTTAGAGAAGCTTCTTCTGTATTAGTAATTCAAATACTTTGAGATCGTTTTTAAAGTATTCTCCTTGAAGAATTATATAGAAAAATTCTTCAAAAGGTTTGACATGAATGGATATAAGTCAGGAGATATGCTTGTGACTAAGGGAGATAAGTTTAGTTTCAATCAGTATCCTAAAAATGATTTTGAACATAAGGAAATGTAAAAGATTTTATAGTTGAGAGTCTTATGTATGTTCAAGTTTATATGCGTCCAAATCTTACGTACATTGTTGACATATTTGGTAGATACCTAAGCAATCTAGGTTTGGATCACTAAAAAGCTGTCAAATGGATCATGCAATATTAGCAAAGAACAAAAGACTTTATACTTGTTTATAAGAAATCGAATCAGCTAGAGATCATTAGGTATTCTGACTTCAATTTTGCTGGATGTCAAGATAGTCATAGATCCACTTCAGGTTATGTATATTCATTAGCAGGTAGAGCTGTTTCATGGAAAACTACCAAGCAGACGCTTATAGTTCCTTCTACTATGGTAGTTGAGTATATAGAATGCTATAAGACATCCAATTAGGGAATATGGCTAAGAAATTTTGTTATCGGTCTATACAATGTATATGGAATTGAAAGACCGTTCAGGCTATGTTGTAACAATAAATCTGCAGTACTATATTTTAATAACGACAAGAGCTCATTAAAGTTTAAGCATATAGACATTAAGTTCCTTTTTGTGAAGAAAAGGAATCTAGAATGGTTAGTTGTCTATAAAGCATATTAGGACAAACTTCATGATTATGGATCTACTTACTAATGGAGTATCATCCAAAGTCTTTTATGAGCATGTCACTCATTTAGGTGTTATATCGTTTGATGGTGTATCGGTTTAGTGAGAGTTTATATTTGGATGCTCTATTGTAATAGGCATTGTATTCTATAGAAATAACGTTTATAGTTATTTTCATTCTGAATATTTATATTAATCTCACTAAAGTATAAAGTTGGACTAATTGGATATAGACGTGTTTAGATTACTTCACCTAAATTATATGCTACACATCTACACTTGATCTATGTTGTTAGTTGTATTATCATTAGTGACCAATGTAGGTTGAATTACACTTAGATTAATGAAAATCTCTTTAATTCATTGTTAGTATAGTTGATGGATCAGATTGTGTAAGATGTCTTGGTTTAAATAGTCATTTTGAGCTTATGAGATTTTAATGCTTTAATTGTTAATTTTATATGTGGCTTAAGTAGGAGATTGTTGGGTTAAAATTCAAATAAATGTAAGCTAATATAAAACCAATTAAAGTATTGAAGGCTATTTTTGCGATTAGGCTAATTAAAAGTGATTTATTGGTTTTGGGTTTAGTCTATTGACATTTTAAGTGGTGTGAGTTTAATGTATAGAGGCCATTTGGATATAATTTTATTTGTTGATGGATCAAATTGGAAATATGTAAAATTTTAAAATTCTATAAATAAAGGGTTATGATTCTCAAACCCTAGACTTTTAACCTCTCCTCTTTTTCACTCTATATTGAGAAAGGCAAAGGAAAAGAGGTGTGTGGTGGTTGGGAGACTAGATTCCGTACACACGATCAAGAGTGATTTCTCTTATTTTTATCATGAATTCAAGTATACTTCTGATTATGTTTGGTCCTTAATAATTTAACATGTAAGATCCTGTATGTAGGAAGAACAAGAAAAACTTTCCTCTTTTGTGTTCTTCATTCAATCTAGATTTGATATGTTAATCTCATTATCTTGACATATCAAAATCAACATATTATCTTTTCTTACGTGTCCTCACAAACCTCTTTTTACTTACATGTCCTTTCCTTTTCTTGCTTTTCTTATTCTTCTTCCATTTATATACAGTTCTCTTCTTCTTTGTTCATGTTCTCATGAAAACCCTTCGCATTGGAAATTCTAATCTCTCAACATGATATCCATAGCCCTAAATCAACCAAAATTGATGATTATAACAACGATTCAATAAAAATAAAAGGACTTTTTTGAAGAACAAAGTCCTTTATAGAGAAGAGGATGGAGCGACTGATGGGTTCTTCTTTCACTGATGGTTGTGGAGAGTGGCACTCTTAGCCTTCATCCTTGATCTCATTGTTGTGTTTGTTGTCCTCCTTTGTCTCTGATTTTGGGGCTCTGATGATGTAGGAAGAAATGATCTCTGGTGATATAGTAACAACTAGATTTTCATCTCTAATGATGTGTTGAAGAGATGGGACGGAAATAGTTGTCTTTGGTTGATTCCTTTATAGTTAGGGTCTTAGTAAGGGTAGGTTAGTAATTTTACTAGATGAGTTAAAGGTCTAACTTTAGGTTAGTCTATGGAAGGTAACAATGAGAGTATTAGAGTATGATGTTTGGTTTTATAGGGCTAGGCAAATAAATAGGTACTATTTGAAGGTATATTGGCAAATACAGAACTTTACAAGGACATGCAAGTAAGAAATCATAAAAAAATCTAGAAAGGAATTTGTGCATCTACCATTAATGTAAAAAGAAAAAAAAAATGTATGACCTAAAAGTGATGAAATAATCACACCTTGCAAAAATTTTATATTACCCGTATTGGATGGTCTTCAATACTAGTGCATTAGCAAATTATGGGTCTGCATATAATGCATGTATAAGATATTAAGTTCCTTCTATTATTATTGACTTTGAGTTGGATGCTCGGATTTCAAGAATTTGAAGATCTGTCTTGGAATTAATAGTTTTTTTTTTGATATCGATATGCATATATTTTTTTCTTGCGGTCCATGAGATTAGAACATGAGAAGGAGGTGGAAGTTCCACTCCTCCTGAAATTAATTGTTGATTCTATGCCTGCTAGAAATTTAAATAGTTGTCTTGGCGATTGCCAGTTTTCAACACTCTCCTTTCCTTTTCAACACTTGTCATTTTTCTAAGTTAGTTTAAGCTGTTCATATCTTTTTACTTATAGGCAAGAAATATTCATGAAATTAATAAATCTTGATTTGAATTATCTAAAAGTTTAGCTGTAGATATTCTCTCTTTGTTTCTATTTAAATTCTTAAAATACACAATCTATATGTATGGCAAAGTTGTCAACAAATTTGTTGTGGTTAGTGTGTTAATGGAGTCAATTGTTGGAAACACATGGTCTTTCGTGATGCCTTAAAACTTCAGTAGTTTTCTCGCAATCATATATTAATCCCATTTGAGGACTTTTTACCAAGCAGGAGTCAGCACGGACGGACTAATGCGACATTTCTTCCATCGCCCATCAAAAGCCTACACCACCGGAACGAGGAAGAGGAGGAAGGTCCACACGGATGCGCACGGTGGCGAGACGAGATGGCACAAGACCGGCAAGACCAGACCGGTGCTCACGAACGGCGAGGTGAAGGGCCACAAGAAGATACTAGTCCTGTACACGAACTACGGCAAGCGGCGGAAGCCAGAGAAGACAAACTGGGTCATGCACCAGTACCACCTGGGCTCCAACGAGGAAGAGAAGGACGGAGAGCTTGTCGTGTCGAAGGTCTTCTACCAGACGCAGCCAAGGCAATGTGCCTCCGGTGCCAACAATATCAGCAAGGGCTCATCGGACGTGCATGGCCGAAGTAATGTGATCGTCAACCAAAGTGGTGTGGTTAAGGGTACAAATGCCGTTGGTAATTACTATAGTTCGTCTCTTATAGATCAGTACAGTAGTCAAGGTGGGCAGCAGTTGATACCAGCTGAGTTCTCCATGAACACGGATGGAACCACATTTCTTCGTTGACGAGGATGAGAATGGCTGACAAGAGAGGTTAAGGCATGACTGCCCTATTGCTTGCTGCAGTGGAATTAATTACTTGATTTGCATGAAGTTAAGTTTAATGAAATAATTCACAATAATGGAGTCTATTGCATATTTGCTTTGTTGCCATTTTTTGTTATATTTTTTCCTTTCGTTGGGAGTAAAGATAGGTATGAATAACAAGATCTTCGTCGGTTGATGATGGATGTACACTAGATGTCTTGTAGGTAAGCTATGTATAGAATAACCCATTCACTAGAGTTTTAGTTTTCCCTTTTATTGTTTTTATTAATGGTTATTGGATAATATAACTATGCATATATAAAATGCAAGTGTTCATTTATGTGGATACGCATTTTTCTTTTCCTTTTCTTGTCTTGCTAATTGTTGAAGTTATGGGGAACCACAGGAAGCTTCTACAGTCGTCTCTAGAATATTTCCCTTCCTCATATTTTACCATTCTACCCTGTGTATATGCCTACAAAAGGCTGTATGATTCTTGGTGCGAGAGATATACAAATATATTTAGTTTCTGGCCTTTCTTCTTTTGTTTGCTTTCTCTGTGGTTGTTGGATTCCTTCACATGGTATCATTCGCAGACTTGATCCTCCATGGATAGTCTTACTTTGAGTCCATCTCTACATTCTTCTTCTTCTTCGACTACAACACTCCTCCCCACCACCTTTAATATTTTACATCATTTTCCAAATACGATAGACAAATTTACCTACCTGTACTGGTGTTCGCAGTTTCTTGATGCCCTCACCATACATGTTCTTTTTCATATCATCTCTCTTGATTTCACTCCTCCTTTACCTACCGTTTCTTCTCTTCCGTGTGCTTCGGCTCAAAATGGATTGTTTGGTACTAAGCTGGATCAAGTCCACTATGGCACCAACTATGCAAACAATCATCTTATCTTGTACCACCTCCAGAGAAGACTGGGATCTATTGGCTAAGAGACTTTCTCCAGTCTCTAAAATACACATTCCAACTCTTCGAGATCAATTATGGACGTTGAAGAAACCTAGCTATCAAACCATGGTGGACTACCTATTGCATGCTAAAAATATATCAGATTCCCTCTTAGTTGTTGGTGCTCCTCTTTCAAAATTTGATTTAATAGAATATATTATGGATGGTCTTGGGAATGAATTCAAAGAATTTATCACCTCTTTACAGTTTCAAACCCAAGTAACCTTTTGATGATCTATACGATCTCCTTCTTCAAGAAGAGCAACTTATGAAGAGAAACACAATCACCAATAATGCCTTAGCTGCTCAAACTGTAGTTTCTTGTCCTAGAGCATCCTCTCCTATCACGACTATCCACCTGGTGGTCGATGTGGCAGTTGAGGATGACGAGGCTAGTACAATCATGACCAAGGTTGCAGTGGTGGACACTATTATCAACCCAACAATTACAGTAAGAATTCCCTGCCACCTCTTTTACCAACTCCTTCCTCTATGGATTCCACGATTCCATGTCAGAAATGCAGCCAGTTTGGGCATACCGCTCGTGTTTGCTATGGACATGGAAAATTTGTCTATTATGCTCATCTAGTTTGTGATTCAGCTTCCAATGATCGACAGTCATGGTGTGTCAATTTAGGTGCCTCGCAACATCTGACACCTCATCTTCAAAACATTCAGGACCCAACTCCATACACTAGTAACAACTCGGTATTAGTTGGTAATGGCTACTATCTACCCATCTCACATTCTAGTTCATCCTCCAATAATAACTCTCTTCATCTCAATCATATTTTTCATGTTCCTCATCTTACCAAAAATCTATTATCTGTTCAAAATTTTTCACACAATAATCACTCTTATTTTGAGCTTGATGAATGTGATCTTTGCATGAAGGACAAAATGACTGGACAAACTCTTTTCAATGGGCCTAGCCTCAATGGTTCCTATCATGTTTCCTATTCTCTCCTTCCTCCATCGTCACTTGTCTCTTTGCTCAAACCTCTACCTCACTCTTGCATCTACACCAGGGGCATCCATCACCTACTGCTCTCCGACACTCTCTAGTGTGTTGGCATACATCATTCTCTTATGATTCCTTTATGTCAGACTTGTCCTCTTGGCAAATTGATGTGGAAACCTTTTACTCCATGACAACATAATGCATCCCGTCCTTTAGAGCTTCTTCACCTTGATCTTTGGGGCTTGCACCTATGGAGTCTAAAGGTTACCTTTATTATCTATCCATAGTTGATGATTACTCTAGGTTTAACTGGTTGTATCCACTTACTAGAAAATTTGATGTAACACCATGCTTTATTCAATTAAAAACCTTAGTGGATAATCTTTTCTCTTCTAGCATCAAAATCATTTGTATTGATAACAATGGTGAGTTTGTGAATAAAGCTCTCTCTTCGTTCCTATCCACCTGTGGCATCTCTCACTAGCTCACTTGTCCCTACACTTCTCAACAAAATGGAGTTATAGAAAGGAAACACCGTCATCTGGTTTCTATGGGTAGATATTTTTATTTCATGTTGGGTTACCTGAATGTTATTGGGTTCATGCGTTTCTTGCAGCATCTTTTTTGATAAACAGGAAGAGTACACCTGTTTTACAAAAGTACTCTCCCTTTCATCTATTATTTCACCGTAACCCAGACCTCTTATTGCCAAAAACTTTTGGATGCCTATGCTTTCCACATCTCACACCTTACACGAACCATAAGCTAGAACAATGATCCTTGCCTTGTGTTTTCAAAGGGTATGCTCTCAAACAAAAAGGTTATAAATGTCTACATATTCCTATAGGTAAAATATATATTACACAATATATTCAGTTTCACGAAGGAAATTTTCTGTTAAAAGTTTCATCCTCTTCTTCTCCTACATGTCCTTCCTCCTCTCCTTTGCCTTTTTGTACCAATTTATCAAAATTTTAGATGCCATCTAGCATTTCAAACAACCCACCTACCATAGTTTCCTTTTCTACAAAAAAAAAATACTATGACACACTCTCTCCTACTCTCTCAAATCCCGTCACTCTTGCTATGCCCTACTAGTCCATGTCATCATCTTCTTCCTCCAGCATCCCCATCTTGACCGGTTCATCGCAACTCAACCCAAAAAATTTCAAAGGCTATCGGAGATCATGTGTCACATTGATCTTCACCCATTACCTCTTGCTTTAGTCGTTAAGCTCTCTAATAAGTCCCTTCATTAGCCTTGATCCTTTTCAAAAGCCAAAACCTTCTCACACTGGCTGATTGCGATGAATGAGGAGTTTGATGCACTCCTCCATAATGCAATATGGTTGTTGGTTCCACCATCATTGCAATAGAATGTGGTTCGCTCTAAGTGGGTGTCCATAGTAAAACAAAAAGTTGATGGTATTGTGGACCGGTATAAAGCTTTGTTGGTAGCTAAAGGTTATCATCAACAACAAGGACTTGATTTTGAGGAGAAGTTTAGTCCTATAATTAAACATACCATCATCCACGCCATTCTTTTTCTTACAGCGATGTTCAAATTGTCCCTTCACCAACTAGACATTAGGAATGCCTTTCTTCATGGTTTTCTAATAGAAGAAGTTTTCATGAAGCAACCTCCTGGTTACACAGATGTTGCTGATCCATACTATGTTTGTTGGCTTAAACGACCAATTTATGGCCTAAAATAGGCTCCAAGGGAATGGTATCCTCGATTACAATAGTTCATATACTTCATCTTGGTTTTTGCTCAAGAGTGTCCAACTCCTCCCTATTTATCAAGTGACATCATTCTCACATAGTGATTGTCATGGTATACGTTGATGATTTGATCATTATGGGAAGCAATAATTCTCTCATTAATCTAAAGCCAAACTCTAGGTTACCTTTAAAGTTTCCCAACTTGGATTTACTAATGATTTCATGGAAAGACTTTCGAGATGTTTTCTATGAGAAATACTTTACCAATCAAGAAAGAGATAGACTAGACCGGAAATTTAGAGACCTGCAGCAAGGAAACATGTCTGTGGTCGAGTACGAGGTAACTTTCTCTCGCCTCCAGCGGTTCGCCTAGGTTTTCGATTTAGAAGAGCATAGAGTAAAGAAATTTTTGGACGGATTACAACCAAGACTGAGAATAAAAGTCATAGGTTACCAATGTTGGACCTTGTTGGATGATGTGAATCTAGCATTCTATTTTGAGGAAGAATACAAGCGGTTTAGGGAGAGCCAGTCAAATAAAAAAGGCAAGGCATTCGCGCCACGCTATTTTGCTTCTAGGGTGCCAAGCTCTTGTATTCTAGGAGCTCAGGGAAGAAAAGGAAGGAGCATTCTGATACATTCACTCATGGAGGACCTAGCTTTGCTGGGAAAAGAAGCATTGAGATGAACCAGATCGGATCCAGCAATGGTGTATAAGGGGAAAGAACCTACTTTCTCAACTGTCAAAGGGGACACATAGTGGCAAATTCTCCTCGACAATAGTAAACTATAGTGTACTATAACTGCGGGAAGCAAAGACATATGCAGAAGGATTGCATGGATCCTCCCAAGAAAGTAGGAGATGCACCGCATCAACCCACTAAGGGGCATGAGTTCACCATATCTGCTCTAGGTGTTGGATCCTTAGGAAACGTCGTGGAGGGTAAAGAATAGTGATGTGTTCTATTATGTAACTCTCCACCTTTGATAAGACTATGTGTAATCAGTACTTGTACTTAATGACAATTATAGTTTGTAGTTGTGATGTGTATTATCCTCAAGATCTTTTTTGGTTGCTAACCGAATGGTCAGGGTGTTGCTAGACTCAGGGAGTTCCTTTTCTTTTATCTTTGAGTCCCTTGATGTGGAGATTGGGGATAAGCCAACTAGGTTGGCTTTTTACCTCAATGTGGTGACACCATTGGGGGTAGCATAACCCATCGTGGAAGTATTTGTGATTAGTTGGCAGTAGATTAGGTGATAATAGCTTCAAGGCCAGTCTAATAGTAATGAATATGTAAGAATACGATGTTATTCTAAGCATGGATTGGTTGACACAAAATTTGGCAATGATCGACTGTGTAAAGAAAAGGGTGTAGTTAGAGTGCCCAAGGAAAGGTTTTTGCTTTGTTTAGGAGGTGAGACCGGGTGAGCCAAAGCAAGTGATTTCCACGATAAAGGCCTTTTGCTCCCTAGCAAAAGGTTGTGTGGGGTACTAGGCCAATGTGGTTTTTCTTCACCTTCAAGTTTAGGGATACAAGATATTCCAGTCGTTTGTGAGTACCCCGATGTTTTTTAGAGGAGCTACCTGGTGTACTGCCACAATGAGAGGTGGAGTTTGTGATTGATTTGGTGTCGGGGGTAGGTCCTATGTCAAGAGCTCCTTATAGAATGGCACTTGAAGAATTGCGAAAGCTTAGGAACCAATTGTAGGAGTTATTGAATAAGGGATTTATTAGGCTAATTGTGTCACCTTGGGATGCGCTTATTTTGTTTGTTAAGAAGAAGGATGGTTCACCTCGGTTTTGTATGGACTACCGAATGCTAAATCAAGTGATAGTAAAGAACAAGTATCCTCTACCCAGAATAGATGACCTGTTTGACCAGCTACAGGGAGCTTTAGTCTTTTCAAAGATCAACTTGACGTTGAGTTATCATCAGCTGTAAATCTGGGAATCTGATGTCTACAAGATGACGTTTCAGACTTGGTATGGCTACTATGAGTTTTTGGTTATGCCTTTTGGACTGACAAATGTACTACTAGCATTCATGGACCTGATAAACGGAGTGTTTAGGCTCTATCTAGACCAATTTGTGGTGGTATTTGTGGACAATGTGCTGGTTTATTCTTCGGATGCAAAAACTCATCAGATGCACTTGAGGATAGTGTTGAAGACGCTGAGATAGTATCAGCTCTATGTAAAATTTCCATGTGTGACTTTTGGTTAGAAGAAGTTACCTTTCATGGCCATATTATTTTAAGGGAAGGTACTAAGCTAGACCCCGCCAAGGTGGAAGTTGTAAATAGCTAGGCTCGACCTAAAAATGTCACAATGATAAGGAGTTTCTTGGGTTTTGTAGGGTATTACTGGAGATTCATTCAAGATTTCTCTAAGATTGCTACACTACTGACAAGGCTAACATGGAAGGAGGTTCCAATTGTATGGGATTGGCAGTGCGAGGAGAGTTTCAATGAATTAAAAGTTCGTTTGGTTACATCGCTCATGTTGACCTTGCATTCTGAGAGTGGAGGTTTCATAGTGTACATCGATGCCTTTGGAACTAGATTGGGATGCATGCTGATGCAGCATGGTAGGATATTGGCATATGCATCTCGCTAATTGAAGGACCATGAGAGGAACTGCCCTACGTATGACTTGGAAATGGCTGCGGTAGTAATTATTTGGCGACACTACTTGTATGGTGAATAGTTTGACGTGTTTACAGATCACCAAAGCTTGAAATACATCTTCACCCAAAAGGATCTAAACCTGAGGCAACAGAGATGGGTGGAATATCTTAAAGATTATGATTTTAGCCTGTCCTACTACCCAGGAAAAGCCAACATGGTTGCGAATGCACTGAGCAGATGTACTCATGTGATGGTTAGTTTGATGGTTAAGGAATGGTATATGTTGGAGAACCTGGTTGAGAGTAGACCCTAGAAGTAATCTCAGGGACCTGTTAGTGCTTGGGTGGCTAATTTGTTTGTCTACCCTAGATTGGTGGAAATGATTGTGGATGCTTAGCGGTTATACCCATTTGTGCAGAAAACTTGGGTCAAGATGGAGGCTAGAAGGCACCTCATTTCTCTGTTGGTGTTGATGATGTATTGAGATATGACCTACAATTATATGTGCCACAAGTGAAGGAAGTGAAGTAGTGATTGTTAGATGAAGGTCATCGATCAAAGTACACTATTCATCTAGGATGTACCAAAATGTATAAAGATTTAAATAGAAATTTCTGGTGAACTAAAATGAAAAAGGAGATGGCTGAGCACATGGCCAGGTGCGTGACATGCCAGATGGTAAAGAATGAGCACCAAAAGCCAGGTGAGACTTTACAACCCATGGATATTCTAGTATAGAAATGGGAGCACATCACCATAGAATTTGTGACAGGTGTGACCGCACGTGCCCGACCCTGAGGGAGGCGAGAAAGGGATCACAGCCATGCCAATGGATGGCGAAGGCGCAAGGATAAGAAGAAAAAGAAAAAGGGAGTCGCCACCTAGTCTTTTATGGAAAGACGAGGAAAACCACAAAAAGATGAATGCATGCATGAGATGCAGATAGGAAGGCTGGATGTCTGCTAA
>JAMKQA010002292.1:0-37813 GCA_024699735.1 Posidonia australis | reverse complement strand
ATGGATCTTTTTCTTCTTCAGATATCGTCCTATTTATGCTTGAATCTATTGAGTCTTTCAATGATCTTCCTCACAAATATGAACTATGAAATATTCTCATAAAGCACATTAGTCTTTTGTTATCATCAAAATCAAGATAAGGCTAATAAAGCCAACAATAACTGCCAAGTCATATGCTGCATTTCATCTTACTATGGTGACACTTAAACACTGTTTTGATGTTCCGCAAACATAGATTGGTGCACTAATTACTGAGGATAGTGAGCAACTGCGGGTTTAGGGCATATCCTCTTCATTGTTGAACATTGCCAAGGTGGAGGTAAACTGGCAGTTATTGTATGTTGCTGCCAAATTTTGGAAACTCGCCTACCATGTATTCCGCTTTAGACAAACAGAACTAACCCCTATCCTAGAGGAGGTCTGACGGATCTGCAGCCTATCACCATACATGTCATCAGTCGTCTTCATGCACCATGACAGTTACTTTTCTGGTCTGAGCCAATTGACAGGCTTATCCCGAAGTGCTTGCGAGAAAATCCTCATTTGCAGGGACAGGTCTACTCCAATGCTGTGGATAGATTATTTTGACAAGATTGGCAGTAACTGTGAATCAGTAGGCAATTTATGGCTTCATGGCTTCGAAGTACGCTTCCTCGGAAAGCTCATCTTCAATCATAGCCAGATGACAGTCGTCGTTGAGGTTGTAGAGGTAGCACTTGCCGTGTTCACCCATCAAATTGACCTCGCCCCCATTCTTCTAGCAAAGATATAGCTTGGCTTGGATCAGGCGTTGAAGTAGTCTCGGCATTTCCATGGTTGCGGTACCTTGGTGCAAGTAAGCTACCATTGTTATTCGAGTGGTTCACTGTGCTTATCTAAGTATGCTCTGCTTCTTTTTTGATAAACTTGGCTTGCTGCTCACATGGGGGTGAAAGTTCTGTGCCCTCAACATTCCGTCTTCAACTCCTACAGTTGCACCAATAATTCACGCATCCTTCCTGGCGTCCACGAACTATGCGAGAGACTACAGAATCTTACCTATGATATTGTAGTCTGGCGCATTCTATTCACAGCTGCGAGGCTCTTCATTGTCTTCTTTAACAGCAGTGACATGCAACTGGTTATCCTTCTAGGCCTCATGGGCGGTGTGGAATACCATCCTATTCATGTTTTGTGCCAATTTGGCTTTTGCTAGGATTCGATTGAGCAAAGCCCTATGCCTGACTGCTTCAAAGGGTACGCACTCGGCTCCAATGTGACAACCTTTGAGTTGGCTCGCTTGATGCATTGCGGTATTGAATCTTCTGGTCTTGCCATTACTGAAGGTTCAGGTTGCATGGCGGAATACGAGGCCGAAATTCATGAAACTTGGCCTATAAGTGAGATCCCTCCTGGTGGCACTTCATCTGCAGGAGCTGGTAGTTCAAAAAGTGCAAGAATCAATTGACAATGATTCACGGATACACTGCTATGAATTTTCCTTGTGTTTTATACCAAGTGAGCAATTTTTGGTACAACTGATTAGCTGTAATAAAGGGACGGACTTGTTTTACATTGTATCATTTCTGAACCTGATTTGGCCTGTCTTGACAATGAATTCAAACTATGCTCTTTGCAACATGTAGTTTGTGTTGCCCACATGCTCCTAACAGTAGCACTGTCCTAGTGATCTCCTTGACTTAGAAAGGCAGCTGGCATGTCCCTAGCCAAAGGCCTATTTTCAACCAAAGAGCAGCTTACACGCCCCTGGTTGAAGCTTCCTTTTTGCCAATATTCCAACTCAAAAGGCAGCTTGCATGCCCCTAGTTGGACCATAGGCAAATGCCTTGTAAAGTGATGCAAAATGCAAAGGTGGTGCGATCTACAATGCTGAATGTCAAATGATTTATACAAGATTTATACAATGGAAGCAAGATTTATGCATGATTTATAGAAGATATTGGTGCTCTCAGCAACAAGGAAGCATTTATTGCCTGCTACAAGGAACTAAACTATCCTCGACTCACGTGACACTACCTGGATCCCTAGGTTTATTGGTGGCTCTCACTT
The DNA here is from genome assembly GCA_024699735.1 of Posidonia australis. Taxonomy (NCBI): domain Eukaryota; kingdom Viridiplantae; phylum Streptophyta; class Magnoliopsida; order Alismatales; family Posidoniaceae; genus Posidonia; species Posidonia australis. Next base: position 35,764 of record JAMKQA010002292.1, on the reverse strand, counting down.
GGTCACATAGACTTTTGGGATAAAATGGGCTCCGTGCCAAACTCTTAGGGCCCTATACTTTCACTTTTTCATAATTTATTTTTCTTTTACTCCCTCAAAGGCATGCTGACTTACGCTATCCTTACTTAGGGGTAATGAACAGCTAGGTTGGAAGGTGGCTCTCCTCTTTCCAATTTTAACTTAAAGGGTGACTAGTCCCTTTGTAAATGTGGACTTAGTAGGTGTATGCTCCAACTCCTCTCCAAGATGAGTTATAGGGATAGAGTTGTCCCCCATGCTTCTCTCAATGGAACTGACTTCTATCTTCATCTTCTATCTTCTCATTTCTTTTGTGCTCCGATATCTACGTTTTTTTTTTGCTCGCATTCTCATTCTCATCCTAACATTTTGTCTCCCTCTTGAAGTATAGGACCCTTGGGAATTTGTACATTTCGTCTAATTCCTCGAGGTTAGTTACTCCCTCACTTCCTAGGTCATACAGGTAGTAACATATGAAGAGGATCAAAACTCTTCTTAAGCAGGTTGGCCTTTCGATTTTCCTCATCGGGCAACGACTGTGCTAGTGTTTCCTATTATGCTTACAATGCAAAAGAAAAGAAAGTACAATGCATATGATACAACATGCGTGATGTGTGGATGCAATAACCTGAAACACAAAATTACTGAAGCAAGAAAAATAGAGATGCATGAATCGTAATGTTATGCTTTGCAAGGGCTGGGAGAGGCCGAAGATCACTGGTAGTACCTTTTCATGTAGGAAGTGTTGATGGGCTCTGGCTGCTCTCCACGATCTATATCTTCAAGAATGACTGTGCCTCTAGACAGGGCTTCTTTCACAATGAATGGTCCACACCAATTGGGCCTGAACTTCCTTCGAGCATCAGGGAGGTGAATGGCACGTAAAACTAAGTCACCTAGCACAAAATTTCTAAGTCAAACTTTCTTTTGATATGCTCGGGTCATTCGCTTTTGGTACCACTTGGCATGGTGTAGGACTTGTAATCTGTGTTCGTCAATCAGGTCTAGCTGAACACTGTGGTATTGGACCCATTCTACCTCATCTAGTTCAACTTCTTTTAAAATTCTTAGTGATGGGATTTCCACTTTGATGGGGAGGACAGCTTCCACGCCATAGACAAACGAATAAGGCATTGCTCCTATTGATGTTTGGACTGTTGTCTTGTAAGCCTATAGTACATAGGGGAACTTCTCATGCCAGTCCTTGTGAGTCTCAGCCAACTTTTTCAAAATCTTGATCAAGTTTTTATTAGCTGATTCGACGACATTCATTTGCAGTCGATTAGGAGAGGATCTGTGGTGTTTGATTTTGTAACTTTGAAGGTAGTCCTCAACTCTCCTTGCTATGAAGTTCGTTCCATTATCTGATATGATTGCATCTGGAACCCCATATCTGACAATGATGTTGTTCTTAATGAACTTTTCTGTAGCCACTGCTGTAACTATTTTATACGATGCTGCCTCGACCCACTTTGTAAAGTAATCGATGGCCACAAGAATATACCGATGCCCGTTAGATGCAACTAGATGTATGGCCCCGATAACATCAATTCCCCAAGTGGGAAAAGGCCAAGGCGACGACATGTTCTGCAGCTGTTGTGGGGGAGCATGTATGAAGCTGCCATGTACTTGGCAATTGTGGCATTTCCGTACCAATTGGCAACAGTATGTTTCCATAGTAGACCAAAAATAACCCTGCAACATGATCTTCTTGGCCAAGAGCACTCCATTCATGTGTGGACCACATGTGCCTGCATGAACCTTTAACATCAATATATCTGCCTCTTTCTTGTCTACGCATCTAAGAAGCATTTGCTTATAGGATCTTCTGTAAAGGTGCTCTGCTCCAAGTACATATTTAGATGCCAATCTTATCAAGGTCTTCTTATCTGTTGAGGAGATACCTGATGGGAAGTCACCGAACTCCAGGAAAACTTTGATATCATGATACCAGGGCAATTCGGCTGTTGATTTTGCTTCTTGGATGTGCATGCAATGTGCAAGTTGCTCTACGCAACCATGATGCCAGGGTTGCTAATTCATCTACATACGCATTCTTGGTTTGCTTCATGAAAGAGAATTTGACCTCCTCGAATTCATCAACAAGCTTTAGAAAGCGTTCATGATATAACACAAGCTTCTGGTCTTTGGTTTTTTAGTTACCATTGATTTGTGAAATAACTAGCATTGCATCCCCATATACTCGAAGCTCTCAGACACTTTGTTCTAGTGCCACCTGTAATCCCAGGATGCATGCTTTGTATTCAGCTTCATTGTTGGTGCATTCAAATGTCAGTTTCCTCGCAAAAGGAATTAGCTGTCCCTGCGACGTTGCTAAGACTGCATAAATACCCCTTCCTCTTTTATTGACTGCGCCATCAAAGTACAAACACCACTAATGCTCATCTTGAGGGTTTTCTGACTCTGTATCACCCATTGCAAATAAGATGTCTTCATTTGGAAATTGTGTTTGCAGCGGTTGATACTTTGGCAAAGGCACTACATGATGGCATATCCAGTCCTGAGTGGCCTACACCAAGGATAAGCAAACTTTTTCTATGGTGTCGTATTTGGCTTTGCAACCATTGAACTTCTTGCTTTGGTAGTAGATGGCCCTCTCCTTATGCCCTGATTCGTCATGCTAGCCTAGGACTGCGCCCATGGAATGTTGTGTAGTTGAGAGATATAATAACAGGGGGCGTCTTGGCGTGGGAGGAACTAAGACTAGAGGTTTTGCTAGAAGATGTTTGATCTTGTCGAAGGTCACTTGGCATAAATCATTCCAGCGTGTTTGTGCATTTTTCCTCAAAAGCCTGAAGATTGGCTCACATATAAGTGTGAGTTGAGCTATGAACCGGCTGATATACTGTAACCGCCCCAATAATCCGTAGACTTCTTTTTCAATGGCAAGGGGGAGGCATGTCAATAATGGCTCTGGCTTTGTGAGGATCCACCTCTATTCCTCTCAGACCGATAAAGTAACGAAGGAGCTTTCCAAAGGACACCCCGAATACACATTTGTTGGGGTTGAGGCAGAGCTTATACTTCCTCAAGCGATCAAACAACTTTCTTAGGCAGGAGAGATGATCTTCAGCCTCTTTAGACTTAGCAATCATGTCATCCACATACACTTCAACTTCTCGGTGCATGAGATCATGGAATAATGTTGTCATGGCCCTCTGATATGTTGTGCTTGCATTCTTCAACACAAATGGCATTACCCTGTAACAAAAGACTCCCCAAGGGGTGATGAAAGATGTCTTCTCCATGTCCTCTTCTGTCATTCTTATCTGGTTGTATCCTGAGAATCCGTCCATAAATGATAACATTTTATACCCTGCTGTATTATCAACCAGAATATCAATGTGGGGGAGCGAGAAGTCATCCTTGGGGCTCACCTTGTTGAGATCTCAGTAGTCTATGCACATGTGAACCCGCCCGTCTTTCTTTGGCACTGGCACCACATTTGCGAGCCACTCAGGATATAGGACGACCTTGAGGAAGTTGACTTTATGTTGTTTCATGATTTCCTCCTTGAGTTTCAGCAACCACTGAGGTCGCCATCTATGAAGTTTCTGCTTGACTGGCTTTGAATTTGGTTTTAATGGTAATGTGTGTACCACCACCTCTATGTCTAGGCCATCCATTTCACCGTAGCTCCATGCAAAGACATCTACATATTCTTTTAGGAAGACTATAAATTTTGTCCTTGCTTGTGGTGATAAGTTGGCACTGATGCGTGTTTCTTTAACATCTTCTGCCATGTCAATGTTGACGAGCTCTGTCTCTTCCTCCGCATGTAAGTTAGGGCCTTCCGAGTCATTGTCATGAGGCTGAAATTGCGAGGGCGCGCTTTCATCATTCTCAGCATTTATACCATCTACCTCGATAACATCATCTTCCTCTCCATATGAAATGAGCTCAGATAGGATTTCTTGCTCAAAGGTTGGATCTGTAATATCAACTGAGAGGATTTCTTCTAACATTGTCCCCTGATGGCGCTTCATAACGGTCACAGTGAATTTTGTATTCTTGTGGCTGCACTGTACGACCTCTTCTTCAATATGCCTGTTCGGGCCAACTGAGGATTCTAGGCTTCTTGCTTTTCGGGTTGGTGCATCTCTATTTATATTTTTTGATTTTTTGGGATTTTCTGGTTTTTTTTTGTGTTTTTGGGGTTTTCTTATTTTTTTTGTTTTCTCTATAATATTTACAAGGGGTGTCGTATGCTAGTGATTGTCCTACTGTTGATTGATAAGATTGCTGCCGCCTATACTGCTCTCTAAGCCTAGCTCAGGGTCTTTTTTTTTTTGCTCCTCACCCCTAAGGTGAGGCTTAAGTTGCCAGTACCAGCTAGACCTGCCTCCCGGTTGACAGGAGATTAACTCCATTGGTCTAGCACACTCTTTTTTTGACTGAAGGACCATGATCAAAACTTGGTCCCGTGGTGATACTGGTGATTCTGACTGGGATGGTGAAACAACCTTCTTTTATTTCCTAACTCTATTGTGCTCCACTAGATCCTCTACGAGCACGTCCAACTGTTATTGGAACAAAATATCCAAGTCTCCAACTGTGTCATCTGTCATGTCGTTCTCTAAGTTTGCCTTCTAAACTGGATCTTGTATTACTGCTGCCTGAGACATTGCTTATTGCTCTGACTCTAACAACATTGCACAATTCTAGAACTGCTAACAAATCTGCTCAATACCCTACTCTGACTGATCATTCTCTAGATAAGACTCTTATGGACAAATCCAAACTTATGGTGACTGTGACACTGAGACTGTGAAGGGACTCTGGTTCGGATCCAAGATGCCTGCACTGATGAAGTTTGTCAAATCGTGGGAAATGATCATCCTTGGAGACTTATAGGAGCGTGGGGATCTCTTCCACTGGTACTGTTGCTCGTATCCTAATCCTTCACGCTCTTTCCACTCCTCTGCCTTGATTGGCTTGACGATTCCTTGGTCGTATCGCCCAAGGGGGGTTCTTTCTTATATCCCCACTTGCGACACAAGTTATCGACCATTAAACAAGGGGGTTATTGCAAACAACCAGATGACTGACATGCTCGAGAGCTGGAATGAAATTAATCGGCTCAAACCGGTTGACACGGTACAGAATATCAGAGGGTTTGAGATTGAACTGGACGGTTTCTGGAGCTACAGTAGAGACAACCTCCGCCTTCTTCAAAACTTTCGCCATGACAACAACAATGTTATCGTCCCAACAAAACTTGATTAGGCGATGGAGAGTTGAGGGAATGACCTAATGCTTGTGAAGCCAAGGGCGTCCAAGCAAGAGATTAAAAGAGGGTTCGATGTCAACGATGTAGAATTCTACATCGAAGCGGGCTGGACTGATGATCAAAGGAATGACCAGGATCCTGAATGCATCATGATGTGTATTATCGAAGGCCGTCATCCCTTTTACGGCTGGTATTATGTCTTCGGACTTGAATCCGATAGCACTTGCCATACGCAAGTGGCAGACACTTAAACCTACTCCGTTGTCTACCAACGGGAGGGGGACGTGGAAGCTTCGGTATTGCATGGTGATGAACAAGGGGGAATTATGATTGCTTCCCGATGGTGGCAATTCCTGGCTTGAAAAGGAGATTACTTGTGGCGCCACTATCATACCCACCATAGTTTCAAGGGTGGTTGGCTCAATGGTTGGGGACACATGGGCAGCTTGGAAGACTCTAAGGAAGGCTTCCCTATGCCCGGTTGAGGTGTGGATTAGGTCCCAGATAGAAATGTCAGCCTTAACTTTCTTAAACTGAGTGGTTATATTTGTTGAAGGTTGGTTTTTTTTTGTGGGAACGAGTGGAGCTGCTCGTGGTGCGGGTGGTTGTGGGGACTAAGTTTGCAATTGGACAGGAACTGGTGCTGGAAAGCTAGGCACGGGCACCAGTGGTCTAGATGGTTGGGCTTTTAACTGGACGGGGCTTGGTGTTGGAGGACTAGGTCTAGGTGCTCGGGGTTTGTATACCCTACCGAATCATGTTACCTCTGCACTCATTTCTGTGGCATAATTGTATGGAACACGATGCGTGTCATGAGTGAGGGTGACTACCATCGATGGACGGGTTGCTAGTTGCACTGGTATGGCTGGTGGATATGAAACTTGATGGTTCTAGGGTACTGGTGATTGGAAAGGTCCAGATTGTGGCCAAGCTAGGAGACAAACTGGTGTAGGTGGCAAGGGGTATATGATAGGCAGTGCCACAGTGTACTCAGGCTCAACAGTAGGATGAATCATGTTAATTGACTCCTCAGAACCACCGAGGAAGGATCGAGACAACTGACACGGAAACAGAGATGATACATCATGAATAAGATCGGTAGGGCGAACAGAGGATGAGGTAGAATCAAAAGGAAAGACGGAATTAACTCCCGAGGGACCTGATGCTCCCAGGACTAAATGCTACGGTAAAGGCTGGCTAACTATGTTGGGATGTGCTGGTGGTGCTTGTACGGTCGCCGCTGCAGGCGTCGGGCCTGCCGCCTGTGTGCTAATCACGATGACCTTTTGGTTAATCAAGTCTTGGATAGTGTCTCTCAGTGTGAGGCAATTGTCCATCGAGTGGCAGGCCACTCGATGGAAATTGCAGAACGCATTCGTATTGTACATGCAGGGAGTGGACTTGGTGGCAGGTGAATCTCAGGCAGCCTCAAAAGGGATGTGACTTTAAGGAACACCATGCTCAATGGCTCCACTAAAGGGGTATAGTGGTGCCTGTCCTGGCATTATCGCTTCGGCTGTGGATGTGCCAATAGCGGGCGCATCCTAACCGATGGGGTAGGGAATACTAGAGTAGCAGCAGGGGTGATATGTGATGCATGAGGTGCTCTAGGTGTGGGTGTGGGTGCATAGACTACTTGACGCTGAAGAGGCGGATGGACATTTGCTGGTGCAGCAGGGGATCTAATGTAAGAGACTGTATTCTTGGAGAGACCCCGCCTCTTAGGTGGATTGGCGTTATGGTTGCTGTTGTTGTTGCTGCTGCTAGCGCCACTATGTGAAGAAGTAGCTTGTTTGGTAAATGCAGAGAGTGCTAGAAAACTGCCACGGCGCAGAGAACTCTCAACATGGACACCCGCCCGAAGCAAAGCTGAAAAGGTGGTAATTGGCTATATGTTGATCAGAGCCTCGATTGCTGGTTGTGCTCATTGAATCACAATCTCAATAGACTCTTCATTGGACGGCCAATCTTTGACCTGTGAAGCCAAGGATCGCCATCGTCTGACATACTCTCCAAATGTTTCTTGGGGCCTCTGCTTAACTACAACCAAGTCCTCCTGCTTTGGGACCAGGTCCAATTTAAAGGAATATTGTTCGAGGAATGCCTGTGTGAGGTCATCCCAAGTCTTGATGGTGGCCATGTCAAGGGAAGTGAACCACTTCAACGCGGGCCCCGTAGGACTCTTCTGGAATAGGCGGATAAGCAACCTCTCGTCAGCCTAGAGCTAGGCAAGGTCTCCATAATAGGCTTTGAGGTGTGAGATCGGGCAGCCTCTACCATTATATTTTTCAAATTCCAGATTATGAAAATTCAGAGGGAGAGTCGCCTCTAGGAAGTAATAGAGGTCCCGGAATTGGTAGGACCGGCGGTCCCCACCCTACACTTGTTGAAGTATTCACTCCAAATCATTCACCCTCACGAGGAGAGCATCTAGAGCTATTGCGGTTGCAGATTGTGCAGCTGATGTGGGTGTCGCGTACACTGTGTGGGTCGCCCCTAAAGGCTCCTCCGGATCCACCATTCCACCGTCTGGTACTACGGCGAGATGGCCAGTGTACCCGTGCATGGGTGATGTGGGCTGAGGTATAAAAGATGAACCTTGTGTTTGGTATAAGGGTGAGGATAAGGCCGAGAGTGGTGCTACAAGAGGTGCAGAATGCGAGGACAAGAGCTATTAGACCGGAATAGCTCTGGGAACTATGTTCATGGCTGGCTGTGCTCCTGCCAGCCTAGAAGGTTGGCCACCAGATAGTGGAGATGCTTGCTATGGTGGGTATTGAGGCTGTGTTTCAAAAGGCAATGCCGACGCCCCTATTGCTAGGGAGATGAGGGATGGCGACGACTGCAGGGGTAGCGTGGTAGGTGAAACCTATGGTCCTAGGGTTGGTTGGAAAGGCAACTCAGAAGTTAAGGAGGACAGACCTGAAAAAGGTTGGAGTGCAAGTGCTAATCCCTGCAACTACAGGGCGAGGGCCGACATTTGTTGCAGCTACGTGGGCATGGGATCGTCACTTGTGGATCCAAAAGATGAGGTCAAAAATGGAACGGATGCATCAGGAAACTGAAAACCCAATTGTCTAAACAGGGGGGGAAGCTACTACAAAAACAGCCGTAGTCGGATGGATGCTTGAAAGCATATAGTCGTGAGAAGGAGCAGTGAAAGGAGCCTAAGGGATGGTCATGGGAACCGACTCGACAGATGGGGCCCGAAAGGCAGTGGATGACCAAGACGGTGGGCCGAAGGGTACAGTGATCACAGGGACACGATAATGAGAGGGTGGGGGTCCCACCACGGTGTAGGAAGGTCCTCTAGAAGTCAAAGCGAAGGTGGAGACAATAGAGATGACAGGGACCAACATGAAGGATGGAGGGATCGAAACAGCGACCTCCTCCTGGACAATAAAGGAATGAGGCTCGCTGGTTTGCTGGGCCATGGCGGACTGTGAGCGGGTGCTGATCGGATTGTGGCTGGGAACAAAAGGATGAAACCTAGGACGAGCTATCGTCAAAAGTGATGAATAACTCAGGAGATGTGATCGAAAACTGGGTCACACCAGGTGTCAGTGAAAGGAAACCTCAAGCTTTGGCTAAGGAACTTGCACATGAAACGATACTATTATGTAAAAAAAAACAGGAAATAGGTAAGAAAAGATGACGTGGTGTTTATGGTGGTATGAGTTCAAATGCTTGAATGCTTCTAATATGCGCTCTCTCACAATCTAGGGGTGACCTACCAAGCCGTCTACTCTTGGTTCACACAAGGGTTGATAGGTCTCCGACTCAAGGTTAGAAAGTGAAGGTATCAGTTCTAAATCTGTGCCAAAGCTTAGGCAGTGAATGGGTGGTGCGTTCGGAGCCTCGTCCTCTGCCAAACAAGTAGGTTGTACCCTCTATTAACACCGACATGATCCCAGACAAGGGGGGACACACCAATATCTCATCCCATGCCAAAGCCATAGAATGAGAAACTGGGGAATGTCCTTCGCAAATTATAGGTGGACTCAAAAAAGGAGAAGAAGTATGTCCTATATGATGAATGCAAAATATGCTTTAAGCATTTTACTTGCAAATTTATTAAACCTGTGGGGGGAAGTTTGTAATTTGTCACTAGTTTACCCTATTTATTTATTTTTATTATTATGTGTTTTCTTATTAACCAAAAAGGGAGGAAAAGCATGTCTCTAATCTCCTAATCATGGCAAATGCAAAAGGGGAAGAGAACATGCAAAGCAAATACCAATCAACAAACAAAAAGCGTGCGCATGTCATGTGCTAAAGTGGTGGCATAGCAAATGTGTAAAACGAACACCCACCCTACAAATGGCATGCATAAAATGTAAGGAAGACACACAACCAAAGTAAATAATTAGAAACAAGCAAACAAGCGAAAAAAGCCAAAGTAAACTAAAAACCCAAAACAAAAGCCGGGATCTAGTTTCCCCAGCGGAGTTACCAGTTCCTGTAACCATGCCGACGATAGCCTCGAGTGTGGCGCGAAAGGTAAAATGTACGAGGACCAGCAAAGTCACGACAAAGAGGCAATATAAACAAAGGTATAATACGGAAGTCGCCACCTAATCTAGTTAAAAAGGGAGGCAAGGAAAACCGTTTAAAACAATGAAACTATGGAACTATGCATGATAACAAGTCAATGGAAGAAAAGGTCACTGTGAACCACAAATTGGGTAATGATCTCTATTGCGCACGAGGAAGGTATTAGGCACCCCCGTGCGCCCAACAAATCGGTCCTTCATGGTTTTTTTCGTTTACTTTTCTAGCGATGTAGGTTTTACAGTCTGTTCCTATCCACCCTAGGAGTGGTATGCAATGCAACGCTATATGCAGGTTGTGCCTTATGCTAAACATGGGTAGAGGGACTGTAGGATGTGTCCTATTGCTCTGAAAGGTCACTCAAGTTGTGGATCAAACATCGGTGCAAAGATATTGCGTCGACATAACCATGGATCCAGTTACATCGAGTGGCTAACGTCCTTGCTTTGCTACAAGCAAAACCTAGGCTATCTTACATAGATGAGTATGAAATCGTGCATGTGTTATTGTAACCGTGCCGACGACAGCCTCGGGCGTGGCGCGAAAGGCCAAATGCGCGAGGGCCAGCAAAGTCACGACAAAAGGGCGATAAAAATAATGATAAAAATACAGGAGTCGCCACCTAATTTATTTAAAACGGGAGACAAGGAAAACCATTTAAAACACTGAAACTAGGAAACATGCATGATAACAAGCCAATGGAATAAAAGGTCACTATGGACCAAAAAATGGGTAAGGATCCTTGTTACACACGGGGAAGGTATTAGGCAACCCCGTGTGCCCTAGAAATCGATCTTTCATGGTTTTTTCGTTCACTTGTTGGCAATGTTGGCTTTACAGCCTGTTTCTGTACACCCAAGAGTGATATGCAACCTTTCAGAGCATTAGGACTGTAGGGTGTGTCCTAATGCTCTGAAAGGTCACTCAAGTTGTGGATAGAACATCGGTGCAATGATATTGCACCAATATAGCCATGGATCTACTAACATTGGGTGGCTAACGTCCTTGCTTCGCTACATGCAAAACCTAAGCTATTTTGCATAAATGAGTATGAAATCATGTAGATGTTATCCTGATATATCCAGGAGAACACACAAAGAAAACTAGAGGCAAAACAAATCGGGAACCATGCTAAATACCATGCCAAAAAGCCACTGTAGGTGCACTGAAACAGGTAGGTGTGCCTGTTTGGTGCGCCAGTCCGGTGCGCTAGGATGGTGCTCCTGTTTGGTGCGCCAACTCAGTGCTCCACTAATGTGTGCTAGCAATATGTGCCACTGATATGTACCACTGAAGTGAGACCCAGAAATTTCAGAATAGACAGTGACTAACTAGTGTACCAGGCCTATATGAAATCTTGCAAATGTGCTTAAGATCATTTGAAAACTCATCCCAGATGTCAGAAAAGACCCTAAACACACATTGGTTCACGTCTCTTCCATAAGGTCATAAAAGAAGGGATGAGAACCCATGACACCATAACATGGGTCTTGTGCTCAAGGGCAAGAGGCCTCACACAAGACCACATATTCCTATCTTGATAAAAACCATAGAACTACAACTAATACACAAAATTGAAACCAAAAATATGCAAGAGGAACAACATAGATGCATGCAACAAAAGGAGGATGAACCCATTAAATCAGTCCTATTGCATCTAAAATATGAATAAAACATGAATCCACCAAATATTGCATATCTCTGAGATTCAGTAAAAAAAAGACAACAAAGGCAAGCATATATCTCATCCAACATATGATTTACCAAGATAAATACAAGAGCAATACATGATAGGTATAGTTGCACTAAAAATCATAATCCATAAGAATATCATGTATTATAAACATGATCTAACAAATAAAAACTCAGCATATTCATTATGTAAGATTTCGCTAAAGCAATCTCATATTCATGAAAAGAAACCTAGCTACAAGAAAGGATGAATGCTTACCTATTATTATGCTCTTGTACTCTTCCACAAGTGACTCAACATGACCTTGATGGCTAAAGAAACAGGGATCTCCTTCCTCCCAAATGGCCTCCAAGTGATGCAAAAGGAGGAGCTTTGTGGAAGGTATGGGTGAGGGGGTTTTTCCCTACACTAGGTGGGTGATTTCTTGCTCAAAGGTGGGAGTTCTTGGCTCTAGATAGAAACTAGATTGTGGATGTTTGTGCTAAGGTGCAAAAGGCTCTTCCTCTCTCTCTCTTTTTCCAGCCCCTTTTCCCAATGACTACCAAGGGTTTTTATAGGGAGAGCTTGGAAGTTCTAAAGACTCAAGAAACCAAAAGACCCCCCCTAAGACCAAGAGAACCATCGTTTTGCTGATAATGGTCGAAAGTTATAGCAGATTATGGGTACAATGGCTGGAGTTTCATTAGGCAAATGAATAGCCAGCAACCTAGGAATCGAGCTGGTGCGCCACCTATGTGCGCTAGTCTGGTGCACTAGTAAGGTGCTCCGGGTATGTGCGCCACATAGGTGTGCCATCTATGTGCTCTACTCAGGTGTGCTTATTTAGTGCTCCAATAAGATGTGCCATACTAGTGTGATACCCTATGGCTCTAGGTTAGTTTGATGTACTCGGAGGATTTTGGTTTTTTGGGAAAGCAAGATCTGAATTCATCGCCACTGGATCCATCAACAAGCAGCCCCAAAAATTGCGGTGTCTACGGTTACCCTAATATATCTAGGAGAACACACAAAGGAAATCAGAGTAGAAACAAATCGGGAACCATCTTAAACAACATGCCAAAAAAACCACTACTGGTGCACTGAAGCAGGTAGGTGCGCCAAACAGGTGCACCAAGATGGTGCTCTTGTCTGGTGCGCCAGTTCAATGCTCCAGGTAGGTGTGCTACTAATGTGTGCTACTGATATGTGCCATTGAAGTGAGATGCAGAAATTTCAGATAGACAGTGATTGGCTGGTGCATCAGGCATATATGAAACCTTATAAATGTGCTTAAAACCATCTAAAAACTCATCCTAGATATCTAAAAAAACCTAAACACATATAGGTTCATCTCTCTTCCATAAAGCCATAAAAGGAGTGGCAACCCATGACACCATGACATGGGTCTTGTGCTCAAGGGCAAGAAGCCTCACACAAAATCATATATTCCTATTTTGATAAAAACCATAGAACTACAACTAATGCACAAAGCCAGAACCAAAAAATATGCAAGAAGGACAACATGGATGCATGTAACAAAAGGGGGATGAACTCATTAAATTAGTCCGATTGCATCTAAAATATGAATAAAACATGAATCCACCAAATATTGCATACCTCTAAGAGTCAATAAAAAAAGAGAACAAAGGCAAGCATATATATCATCCAACATATGATTTATCAAGATAAATACAAGAACAAGATGTGATAGGTATAGTTGCATCAAAATCATGATCCATAAGAATATCATGCACTATAAACATGAACCAACAAGTATAAAACTCAACATATTCATTATGTAATATTTCCCTAAAGTAATCCCATATTCATGAAAAGAAACCTAGCTACAAGACAGGCTGAATGCTTACCTATTGGTGTGCTCTTGTACTCTTGTACTCTTCCACAAGTGACTTGAGATGACCTTGATGGCTGAAGAAAATAGAGATCTCCTTCCTCCCAAATGGCCTCCAAGTGATGCAAAAGGGGAAGCTTTGTGGAAGGTATGGGTGAGGGGGGTTTCCCCTGCACTAGGTGGGTAATTCCTTGCTTAAAAATGGGGGTTTCTGGCTCTGGACAGAAGCTAGGTTGTGAGTATTTGTGCTAAGGTGCAAAGGCTCTTCCTCCTTCTCGTTTTCCATCCCCTTTTCCCAATGACTACCAAGGGTTTATATAGGGAGAGCTTGGAAGTTCTAAAGACTCAAGAAACCAAAGGACCCCCCCCAAAACCAAGAGAACCATCGTTATGCTGATAATGGTCAAAAGTTATAGCAGATTATGGGTATAATGGCTAGAGTTTCGTTAGGTAAATGAACAACCAGCAACCTGGGAATCCAACTGGTGTGCCACCTATGTGAGCTAGTCTGGTGCACCAATTAGGTGCTCCAGGTATGTGCGCCACATAGGTGCGCCAGCTATGTGCTCTACTCAGGTGTGCTTATTTAGTGGTGCAATAAGATGTGCCATACTAGTGTGCTACCCATATGTACCGAAAAAAGTGTGCCATTCATCTATGCCAGTTAAATGTACTAAGTAAGATGTTGGATTTACTTCTGGAGTCTAACCTATGGCTCTAGTTTAGTTTGACGCACTCGGAGGATTCTTGTTTAATGGAAAAACAAGAACTGAATTCATTGCCACTGGATCCATCAACAAGTCGCCTCAAAAATCGAGGTGTCTACACAAGTTGAGAAGGTATCTCTTGATTTGCTCGAATGCATTCTAGCATAGCTCGTCCCACTTGAAAGGGACCCTTTTTTCATATGACAAGCGAAGGGCATATCTTGAATAGCCTTGATTTTTATTGATTCAATTTTTATGCCTTGGTGTCACACTATGAAGCCCAAGAACTTGCCACTAGATACCCTGAATGCACATTTGAGGGAGTTCATCTTTAGGTCGTACTTTCTCAACCTCTTGAAGACTATCTCCAAGTAACGTAGATGATCACTCTTGTGCATTGTTATCACCACTAGATCATCAATGTAGCATTCCACCTTGTTGTGCAAGAGGTCACCGAAGATGCGTGTCATAGCATGTTGATAAGTTGCTTTGGCATTCTTCAAACCGAAAGGCACGACGTGGTGGCAATCTATCCCTTCTGGCATTCAAAAGGAGTGTGCACTTTATCTTCTTTGGCCATTAATGTTTGGTTGTACCTGGAATATCCATCCATAATGGAAAGCACTTCACATCCAGTAGTGGCATCAACCATCTACTCTGTGAGGGCAAAGGAAAGTCATCCTTGGGACATGCTTTGTTTAGGTCCCAAAAGCTAACGTAGACCCATATTTGCCTATTCTTTTTCTATACTAACACTACATTGCATAGCCATTGCATGTAGGTAATCGACTTAATGAAGTTGACCACCTTCAGTCTTGGAATCTTGGCCATGCCCCCATCACGTACTTATGAGTTCATAAGGCATGGCCCTTGTTTTACCAATTTGTAGGAGGGATCTATGGCTAGGTAATGTTGGACGACCTTCCTTGGCAACCCCATGATCACCTTATAAGTCCATGTGAAGCAATCTTGCTTTCATTTGAGGACTTTTATGTACTCCTCTCGCTTGGTCAGAGACAGGAGTGCGCTAATGTAGATGGGCTTGGGCTTTTTTTTCTACGCCAAGGTTAACTTCACGGAGCTCGTCTACCATGCCTTCCCTATCTTCATCCTTCTCCCTTGGAGTTGGTGGGATGTTGTTCAGAGCAACCGCCTTGAAAAGGCCATCTTCAGATTCCTTGCTTTCCTCATCATTTTAATGGGAGACATTTACTTCCTTGATAGCTTGTTGATCAGTTGATTGATTTGTGACGGCCCCCAAGTCGCTACCACTCAACCTACCTATATAATTTTATTTTTTTTATCTTTTTATTACAATTAAAAATTATGCTAATTATGTAATTAAATCTAAGTACACTCAACAAAAATAAATCTAATAAATCACAGAAATAAAACTAAACTAAACACTCACCAGAATCCCTAGTGTATGGCAGGGTGACTCCTCATATATGCACTAGCTAAAACCAGTTCCTATCTTGCACCTACCAAAATAGAAATCAAAGCACACATGAGTTACCACTCAAAACGGTCACCTAACATACACCCCACCTAACAACTCGGTACAACACACTGAGGACGTAAGCGTAACTACATCCCATACAAACAAGCATAGGCATCTCTCCTGGATGCTGTAACACAAAACCCAAGCAGTCTACTACTGCCCGTAGGCTACAAAAAACTCAAAACCATGCCTTTAAAACCATTCTTTTCTTTTTCCTTTCAAAACCATATGCATTCTCTTTAAAAATCCTTTATGCACACTTGAAATGGCCACTCTTGCCAAATCAAGTCCAAAAGCTAGACCAAAGCACACAACCTGATCCCACACGCTCTCTGTGCAGATCAGACAGCCAACAGTGTCTGAATACTCTCTATAGCATTCAAAACACCCACAATAACCACAAAACACGAGCTACAGAGCCTCCACCCTGCACACTATGGTCCTTTTTGGACCCAAGCAACAACACCAAAGCCATAGAGCCATTTCTCCCAAAACACAACGCCACACTAGCACAACACCAATGCCACATAGGCACAACACCACAATCTCCTCTAGACCAAAATCACTGAGCCATTGCTTCAAAATACCATGCCATACTGGCACAACACCATGGCCATTACTAGGTCCAAAACCATTGAGCCACTGTTCTAAAACACCACGCCACACTGACACAGTACCATGGCCTCCATTAGGCCCAAAACCACAAGCAAACAATGTGTCATACTGCCAGACACCAAGCAGTCAACATTGGCCACAAGCAGTCCACCGAGGAGCTATCATGGTGTTTGCACTGCCACAAACAACCACCTTGTGGAGGAGTTTGTCTGTCCTGTAGTCATGTCACCTGCAGGACCCTCACAAGCTAACCCCACATGGGAAAGCTGCTCACCTCACCTGGGCAAGCTATCTTGACACTCAAGACAAATCACAGGGTACGCGCGTCGGTGTCCTAGCTCAGTGCTCCAAACCATTAGAGGCTCCAACATCCCAGGCTCAGCCAACACCTCAAACCACAACTACCAACACAAGCAACACTACAAAAAACTACATGAACCTCAATCGAAACAAGCAACTCACAACCCTAGGGATATCACTCGTGCTTGGAAGGTCGATCAAGAGCATCAGTCTCTTGGTCCCACACCAAACACAAAAAAACTCGGATCTCACTCTAAGCAATAGCTCACGACTCTAGAGGTATCACTCATCCTTAGAAGTCGACCATGAGCTTAAGTATCTTGGCCCTCCGAAATCCTTTCCAAAACCATTGCAAAACCATGCATATCCTCTTTTCAAAATCCTTTTGGAAAACCATTTCGAAAACCATTTAAATAATCTTTCAAAAATATCAGAAAACATAGCGTAGATAGCTCCTTTGTCCAACACAAAAGGACACACCTTGGAAGTGTCTAAGTTCTAGAGCGCTTTGCTTAACCTATGACAATAACCCAAGAAACACTCAAAATAGCAACAACAACACCTCCTGGGGATAAAGACCACTTAGGAGAAGCCGCACCACACGTGAACCTCATCCTAAGCAGACAGCTCGCAATCTTAGAGGCATGTATCCTTCCTAAAATCAGCTAGACACTTAGGTATCTTAGTCACAACACAAACAATGTCCAAAACTCTAAATCTTGGAACTAGAGTGTAAGACCTTTACTGGCTTGAGTCCTTCGGGACCTCTACTGCATTGTCGTCTTCTTCTTCTTCCTCTAGTTTGTCCTTCTTTTTATTTCCCCTTGAGCTCTTGTGGGAGTTAAGAAGTTCCAAATCTCAAATTCTATTTAATCATATTTGATAATCATTTTGAGATCCATAACTTCTCTCTTCTCTCCTGCGCCCCTTTGCTCTTTTCTTTTTCTTTGAAGTAGGTATAGATATTCCATTTTCGTATTTCCCAGAGTTCACTTAAGATAGGAATCCTTGAGGCGCCCCAGATTACATGGCTAAGGAGCTCTAACCTTCTTCTAGATTTTCCCATGGAATTTCTGTATTTTTCCAAGTTTTTAAGAGCTCTTTGTGAATTAAATTAAAAGACAAAGGGGAAAATGCAAAAAGACAAAACTAATTGCCACATTGAGAGGTGACATGATTAGTTGCCACATTGAGAAGCGACGAGTCTAGTTGCCACGTTGAGAGGCAACAAATCTCGTCGCCACATAAACAGGCGACGAAAATCCTACACCTTTCTCTCCACATATTTTGTCATCTTGGGCTTTAATATAATATTTGGGATATTTATAAATGTTATCATGATTTCTCCCATAATTATTATAATTTTCATAATTTCCATAATTTTCCAACATTTAAATAATATGTGCTTATCATATAAATCATTATAAATGCCAAATAATTCCAAAAATTTATTGTAATTTGGATGACTTGATAATTAAGATCACTTATCTTTATTTGCCAAAAAATGAGCTTCCTATGATAAGTTATCACATTTTAATGTTATAGCTTACATTTAATTCATGATAATGCTAACAAATAAAGATAAAATCCAAAAATCAAGATAATTACGAATCTAAACTAAATTAGATTTATCCTTGATTTTAATTGATATTTTCTTGTAATTATTTAAGATTTGATTTTCAAATTCAATTTACTTAACATTTTAAGTTTGATTTGGATTTGGAAATATATTTTACATATCTCCTAGTTACAAGAATGATTTTTATCTGTTGATTGTGTTTACATTGCTAATGGATTCGTAATTTGATACTTTGTGATCTTAATTTTGCAAATCATTCATTTTTAGTTGCTCAATGCCATTTGCACAGGTGACTAGCTTACGTAGCAGATTTCGTGCCAGCTAGCTGTCGATTCACCATGTGCGTGGAATCCAAGGTCAATCACCTCGTCGCTTGTACAAGAGACGACTAAATGATTCTGTAGCCTATCCCATAAGCGACTACATCCAAACCAAACCTAAAAATAAAAATAAACACAAACCCCAAAACAATAAGCCCACACCATAAGCCCAACCTAAACCCTAAGCCTATGCAAACCCAACTCATTCTCACCATCCATTCAAGAGCCCTACATCCAACGTCCCTCATACAACCATGTGCCCTATATAAGCCTACCCCACATAAGAAGAAGAGAGAGGTGGGAAAAAAGAGAAGAGTTTTTGGGAGAAAAGGAAGGATTCATGTAGAGAGAAAAGAAGAAGAGAAAAGGAGAGAGAGAAAAACCCTAAAAAAAGAAAAGAAGAGAAACATCGACAAAACCCTAGCCTCGACGTGAAAGAGAGAAAAAGAGAGAGACGTCTATCGTAGCCTAAGCCCTCCTCCACATCCTGTAGCCGTCGCCACCACTGGTGGGCGTCAAATATCGTCCACCACGTAGGTATAACCTCTTATCCTCGTGGAACTTGTTTAAATGCTTATTATTTTCATGCTTTCAACACATATCAGTGTGTGTTTGAGGGTTTTCTTGCCATTTTATCTCAGTTCAATGTGTTATACATGTTTTCCGGTGATGGGTCGCCATCCACATGAGGCCACCGGTCCTTGAGCATGAACGGTGATCCTTCTCCTTCGTTTTGCATGCACCTCGTCTTCCTCCATGCTCATAGTCCACACGAACCCGACGTCACGTCCATGTAGTCCCCTAAAACCTAGACCGATGCAGTGGAGAGGGAGAGAGAAAGAGAACCCAACATCACAACCATAGCAACCCAAGCCCTCCTCCACGTCCCAAAGCCGCCGCCGCTGCCAATGGGCATCAAAAATCATCCATCATGCAAGTATAACCTCTTATCGTCGTGGGACTTGTTTATATGCTTGTTATTTTAATGTTTTCAATGCATATTAGTGTGTGTTGGAGACTTTTCTCACCATTTTATCTCAGTTCAACGTGTTATACATGTTTTCAGGCAATGGGTCACCGTCCATGCAAGGCCATCAATCCTTAAGCATGAATAGTGATCCTTCTCCTTTGTTTTGCATGCACCTCATCTTCCTGCATGCACCTCATCTTCCTCCATGCTTGCAATCCACACAAACCCAACGTCACGTCCATGTAGTCCCCCAACATCATGTCCATGTAGCCCTCCAAGACCCTATAGCCCTAAGAGAGAGAGGGAGGGAGAGAGAGAAACCAAACCCTCCTCCAGAACCCTAGATCCATACATGCAAGAGAGAGAGAGAGAGAGAGAGAGAGAAGGGTGACTGGTCCTGTAACCCTAGGGTAGCCCCTGTATGCGAGAGGAGAAAGACGACCTCTCGTCGCCTTAATGAGAGGCGACTAATCTTGTCGCCAGGCCTATAGGCGATGAGATCAGGCGCCTATCAGGCAGGCGATGGATGACCCTCAACATATTTTCCTGCAGGTCTTATCATTACTATCTGTGTTGGTTTTTATTGCCTACAGTAGCGATTTGAATAAATAAAAAGTGATAATATTCTTGTCTACTATCGTTTTGACTTTTTACTATCTGTGTTGGTTTTTATTGCCTGTAGTAGCGATTTGAATAAATAAAAAGTGATAATATTCCTATCTACTATCATTTTGGCTTTTTACCGATTTCTAGGGTTGCTTTCTGTCCACCGATAAGGTGGAAACTATTTGCTTGATAGCAAGGTTATAGTTCTTTAGAATTCTCTATCTGGTTTGACCAACTGAGTAGAGCAAACCTGAGCCAGTGCAAGTCGCCTACCCATACTCTGTCCTGATTATGATTATCAAGTCAGGGAACCTAAGGTGTCCTGGAGGCTCGTTTTAGACTTCACCTTTCTCCCTAAGTCTGTAACAAATCCTAGTAGAAACTTGATACCTTGTTGTTTGGTGTTTATTTATTACTTTGTGGTTTCCTAGGACCGACACATAAGGACAGAATCCTGTGTTGCAGGTGTTGGAAAAATTATATTATTTATTTAATTTTGATGATAATAATATGGATTTCATGAACATTTTCAATCTTGTGAATAGTCTATCAAATATCAAGATAAATGTTTTAAGGACAAACATGAAGAAACAAGACAAGGCATACAAACAAGACAAGCTTCTAAGAGAGACTTCAAAGAAAATGGCTAGAAGACATGAAGAAAAGCAAAAGAAGGACTCAAGGGCAAAATTGTCATTTTCAATGTATTGCAAAAATTGATGTAATTTTTTTTGTCTTTCTTGATACATTTTCTAGGAGTGTAATGATCTCCCATTAAAAGTAATCATTCTCGGAAGATAGGGATACCCATAAGAATACCCTTAAAAATTATATTAAAAGAAAATATAAAATCAAGATCAAAAACGGAATACAGATCTCCATCAGCATACCAAAATTAAATGAATATAAAATTAGAGATAACTGCTAATAGAATCTAAACGGACTGTGTTAAACAGTTTTCGGTCAACTGAATTTATTCGACATACCGAATTGCTCGACCGTTGCAAATTTCAGTCGACTAAATAATTTTGGTGTACTAAATCTTCTACTAGTTGGCAAAAGATTTTATAAGCGTTAGACATATTTAGAGTTGAGCTTAACACTATAAATTATGGTCTAATGACACCTTAGAAGGGAATCTAAGTATTCATAGCTATTATACTACTAGTGTGATAAGTCTTAAGCAAAATTCACATCCTTTGCATTCTCCCTAGCCATATTAAGCTACCATTCAGACATCAGCAAGCTTGGCAAGTGTTGGGAGATCACAAGGGAGTTGTAAAAGCTACTGTTGTAATCTAGTTGAGTTATGTTCTTCTCCGGGTGAGAGAAGGGATCGCTGGTTGTGGCGTAGGAGAGATAATTCCTACTTGTAAATTTTTGTTATTAAGTAAAGGAAAAATCTCAAGTAGAGAACTTGAAGAGTGGACTAGGCTGGGATTGGCTGAACTACTATAAATATCTGAGCACTCTTCATTGTCTCTTATCTTTATTCGATGATTATATCTTCTTTATATTGAAATTTTTCTAAGGAAAATTAAAATTGGATTGTAAGCTAAAGATTCTCTATTCACTCCCTCTAGAGAAGCCATTTGATCCTACAACAGGCCCCTCTTTAGAGAAACAAATCCCCTATCTAGACCCTCTTGCTAGACCTTAACCAAGTTCAAAGAGTGGTACCAAAAAGCTCAAATCCTATTGAGTGACTCTTAGAATCCATGAAATCAATTTCACCCCTTCCATAGGAACCTACATGATTGAGCGAACGCAGGTTAATCAAATCATTAAGTAAATATCTAAACTCATTAAAATCGACGTTTTCTCTAAAACTTGATTGCTTAATTAGGCCTGTCTGACGTCTGACGTCTGATCTGTCCAAGACAGATATAGGTTATTGGACCAATCTCGGGCACGTGTTGCCTGACTGAGAGGCGACTCACCTCGTCACCCAATAGAACGACGATGAGGCCTAACACCGCACAGAAGGGCTACGTCAGGAGAATCGCTCTGTTTGACTTGTTTGCTAGATGGTATGTTCTGAGCATGTTTATACCTCGTAAAAACCTCTGCATGGCCTTGTATGTTATCTATTTGAGCACTTGTATGTTATCTGTTTGAGCATATCTAGCCATTTATCCACGCATGTTCATGTTTAATTCAATTTAATAAGTTTCGATTGACGTTTTCCTTATTTTACCCGCATCCACATAGCATTAAACATCGTGCCCACTCGAACATTCATTAGTGACATTTATGCATGGTTTCTTGCATATCGCCTTAAGGCATACAATAAATAGCATTCGTGCTAATATAATGTCCCAAACCGGATTCCATTCATTACATATTGCATATCGCCTAGGGCGTACAATAAATAACATTTGTGCTAACATAATGTCCCAAACTGGATTCCATGCATTGCATATTGCATATCGCCCAAGGGCGTATAGTAAATAACACTCGTGCTAACATAATGACTCGAGCATTGTATGCATTGTTTTCCATTGTGTTTTCTTAATTCCTCGCATTCATCTCTAGGGCAAGGATGTTTACTATGTCGAGCTCTTGTGGGTCGTTGGTATAGAACTCGTACAGCGTAGCTGAGCATTAGTTTGCATGGTTTTTTACCTCTGGCATTTCATTTGTTTTCGCATGGCATAAAGCACGCATCTATTTTAGACACAAGCAAGTATACGTTCACATTTTCCACACACATGAGCAAAAAAGTACATAATGATCGATTCGTCAAGCGTACGGGGGTGCCTAACACCTTCTCCGTGCATAACAAGAGTCCTTACCTGTTTCTCTGCCCACAATGACCTATGTGTTATCCATTGGCATTGGACTTATTTCTTTTATTTGTTTTGTTTGTTTGTTTTGCATCATATTGCATTTTTTTTGGGTTTTCCTCATCTTTCCATTAAATAGATTAGGTGGCGACTCCCCTTATCCTTTTGTTTTGTTTTTACGTGTTTTCTGGTATTTTCGAGTCGAGCATCCTTTTCCTCGGACTCACTACTTCCGTTGTGGCCCTATCGGTCCTCGTGTCCTCTTCTCTCGGAGAGAGGCGCACGAGGGTTTGTCTCACCGCCCCCCGTCGGCATGGTCACAATTGACAAAAGCAAATTGCAAGTGGTGATCACAAAGAACTATCAACGTGAGTGAACATAGCGATAATTCTACAACACCCTACAAAAATCCATCCACAGTAGGCCCCTCCTCTCTCCTTTTCTCTTCCACCCCCTTTTCTTTTTTTTCTCAATGATGGGCCCCTCTCCTTCTCTTTCCTTTCTTTCTCTTTTCTTCTTCTCTAATTCTCCTACATATGTGTGTGTATTTAAGATTTCCCCCTCTAAATAATTATAACTTAAATCATGTGGGACAAGAGGCACTATATACTAAACAAATTTCACCCTCACCTGACAACCACACAATGTACGAGCAAATATTGTAGATGTTACAAGATCACTATTATTTGAGATGTTACTTCATGTTGTTCGTGGTGCATGTTCTTATGATGATTTGCAATTTGTAAATGATGTTTCATATGGTACTTTTAATGAAGCATGTGTTACATTAGGTCTTCTACATACTCTAAATGGGATCATGCACTCCTTGAAGCCATCAATTGGGAATCTACATGGCAGTTGTGTCATCTCTTCATATCTAATATGTTTGTTTGCTGAGGTTACCAATGTAGAAAGACTATGGGAAAAATAATGGCAATATCTATCAGATAATTTCCAAATACGTGTGCCTCTAGATTCAATGGAAATTCGTCGTAGGCTATCACAAGAAGAATTGAAACAAAAGGCTTTATTACATTTAGAAAGCATTTTGAATAGGAATGGCAAAAGTTTGGTGGATTTCCCATCCATGCCAACTCCTTTGCTTGACATAACCAATGAAAATTCTATTAATACTTGAAGAACTTAATTATGATAGAGAACAAATTTTTGTGGAGTTTGAAACATTAAATGGAAGCTAGAATGATAAGCAAAAAATAGCATATGAAGCAATCATTGCATCTATTAATAAAACTAAAAATTGTTTATTCTTTGTCTATGGTGGTGGTGTTTCCAGGAAGGTATTCCTTGGGAGGACATTGATTACTAAGTTAAGAGGTCAAGGTCACATCATTTTAGCCATTACTTCTTCATGTATAGCATCATTGTTATTGCCAGGTGGTCGAACAACTCACTCTAGCTTTAAAATTCCTTTGTTACTAGATTCCTTCTCTACATGTTCGATTTCTCAACTACCACATCTTGCTCAGTTAATCCAAAAAACAAAAATGGTTATCTAAAATGAAGCTCCAATGATATATAAAAATGCCTTTGATGTAGTCGATCATACATTTTGTGACATCCTTAAAATAGTGCATGAAGATGCTTCTAAATACGTCTTTAGTGATATGACAACTATCTTTGGAGGAGATTTTAGGCGAATTCTTGGTGATTCCAAAGGCATCACATAATGAAATTGTTGGAAGCAGTATCCATAGATCAAATGCTTGGAAGCATTATCATGTTTTTTTCCTTAAGAAACAAATGCGATTATCCAGTTTTGCTAACGAGATGCTTGGTAGTAGTTTCCATGGAGATTTTGCAAAATGGATCCTGTAGACACCTCAATTTTGCAGTCACTTGGCTGCAGGCTCCTCTAGAAGATACTCTAGTTGCAACCACCACCTATAAACCCTAATTCTACCAAAACCTCAAATCCTCAAGCTCACTCAAGTCCACACAAGCTCACTCTAACCTAATCAAAGTAAAAACCAATAATCAAGAGTCAAAACCAAATAAAATTCATTTAAAACATTAAAAACCCTAATTAATCAAGTGAAAACCCTAATTAAGGTCAAAATTGAATAAAATCCACTTAAATCTACTTAAAATCCTAATTAATTTAGTAAAACCCTAATTAAAACCAAAATTAAACAAAATCAACCTAAATCCATTTAAAAACCTAATTAATTAAGTAAAACCCTAATTAAAACCAAAATTAAACAAAATATACTTAAAATCCTAATTAATTAAGTAAAACCCTAATTAAAACCAAAATTAAACAAAATCCACTTAAAATCCAAATTAATCAAGTGAAAACCCTAATTAAAGTCAAAATCAAATAAAATTCATTTTAAACTACGTTAATCCATTTAATTTCAAGGAAAACCTAAATTAAACTCAAAAAACCCCAAAGTCACTTAATTAAGTTAAAAAACCCTAATTTAAACCCAAAGCTTTAATTAAAATCCAAAAAACCCTAATTAAATTAAAAACCATGATTAAAATCCAAAAACCCTAAATTAAAACTCAAAATTCCAATTAAAACCCAAAAACCCTAATTAAACTAAAAAACCCTAAATTAAAAACCCAAAAACCTAATTTAAACTAAAAACACTAATTAAAATCCAAAACCCTAAAAACCCCTAAAATAATTAAAATCCTGAAAATCTTAATTTAAAACCAACTAATTAAATTAAAAAAACCTGAATTAATTAAATCACAAAAATCCTAAAATAATTAAAATCCTAAAAATCCTAATTTAAAATCACTTAATTAAACCAAAAAGACCTTAACTTAAAATTGCATAATTAAACTCAAACCCCTAAAAACCCTAATATAAAAACAATTAAACTTCAAAATCACAAAATCAAATAATTAAAAAAAAACTTAAGACAAAACCAAAACCCTAAAACCTAAAACAACAAAAAACCCAAAAAAAAAAAAGAAGAAGTAGAAAATAGCCACCTCGCATGCCCAACCCAAACCAAGCTTAATTAAAAACTTAGGCACCGAAAAATAAATCAACAGTCCCCTTCTTCTCCAACTGCACCCGATCTCTCATTCCCTCCTTTTCTCACGATTTGGCCAACTGCCAGCCACCACCCACAATCCCCCTCGCGCCGTCCACCCATTAAAGACCTTGAGAAACCACCAATGGGGAGGTAATTAGACAGAGAGAAGAGCAGGAGAAGGAAAACGGAGATCGCCGGAGACCAGAGGAGAGATCCTAAGAGAGTACCCCCACCTTGAGCCCTAGACCACCCAACCAATCTCCCCACCTTTAGAGCCCTCATTTAGCCCATTTGCAGCCTCGGAGATCCCCTGAACCGTCGCAGTCAAAGCATCAGCCCGGAGCACTGTCGTCGCCGGAGGACAGTCAGATCGTTCCAGGTATTTTCCTTCCCTTATTAGCTTCAATTCAGCACCCCTCTAGGTCTGCAGAGTCTTCCCCTAGCCTTATGGTCATGTTTCACCGAAGACAACCCCCTGTCGCGCCGTCCCCTTTTGCTCTAGTGGTGGGTTCACCATAGGAGGTGAGGCCAGTGGCCTCTCAGCTGGGGACGAGGTCCCGACACCCCCCCCTCATCTCCTCCCTCTTCCTCCTTGCTCCCCAAGTCCTCCGTTAGCCTCGCGGAAGCCCAAGCGGACTGAGCACCGCTAGACGTCACCGAGGAAGACGACCGAAGTCGTTACCGGAGAACCAAGCGGGAGGGGTGGTCTGGGGGTCCCCAGACCTCCACACAGCCTCTAGGAAACACCTCACCTCCTTCTGGTCCTCACCCAATCACTGTGACCATCCAGATCCACCACCGACGACCTTCAATGATCGCCGGAGCCTACCATTGCCTTCTCCGGTGAGTCGAACGAGAGGAGGCTTCCAGTAGCCCTCATCGCTCCCTGAAGCCACTGGAAAGCTCGTGATGGCCTTCTGGAACTCTCTCAGCCCTTGGATGTCGCTCATCGTCGCTGCAACGCTGTCGTCGAGTCGCCGTCATCGTCCCCAGGCCGCTCGTCGGAGTCCAAGGTGGGGGGAGGCATCTCAGGCCTCCCCAGTTCAGCCCTATGCCTTGGAGACGCTCACCGTGACGCCCTCAAGCTTTTCCGACCACCGCCACCACCTTCCCGTCGTTGTGCCACCGCTGGAGGCTCGCCAGAGTCCACGTCAGAGTGGGAGCACCGGCGATCCGCTGGTGATCTTTGAAACAACTAGATTTAGGAAATTATTTTTTAGTTTTCAATAATTACACATAGGTCCTGATTATCGTTACATTTAGGTCCCTGGAATTTCTTTCAGGTCCTTTTTCCTTGTATCCAAGTCCTTATTTCTTACATCTAGGTCCTATCTTGCATCTAGGTCCCTTTTTATTACTTTTGGGTCCTTTTTTATTACATTTAGGTCCTGTATTTTTGTGTTTAAACCCCTGAAGATTTAAATAAGTTTCACTCCTTTATTATTTTTGTAAATATTGCATGATTTGTCCTGTTTAAATTTTAATTTTATTTTTAGTCCCATAAATGTTTGTTTCTTCACAATTAGACCCTTGTATTCATGTTTTCTTTGCAAATGAGTCCTAAGAATTTATTTTGTGACCTCTGAATTTTCCTATTTTAAAATTGCATTGTAAATATTGCACATTTTGCCCTATTAAACTTTTAATTCCATTTTTAGTCCTATTCATGCATGTTTTATCACACTTAAGCCCCTGAGATCATGTTTTCTTTGCATTTAAGTCTTGAGCTTTTGCATTTTGTCCCAAAATTCTTTGAAAAGAATTTCTATTGTACAATTTGCATTTAAGACCTTAAAGTTATCCATAATTACACTGATCATGTAAAAATCTTAATTTTTATCACACTTTGGTCCTGAATTTTTGCAAGTCAACCCTTGAACTCAATCTAAAATGTTTTCTAGATAGGAATATTTGTACCGAGGCCCCTGAATTTTTCTTAAATCATTAATGATAGTTTTAATTGCATTTTAAATCATTTTAATATGTTTCCCATTTACTGATCACATGTGCATGTAAAGTCATCACCTAAGTAAAGATTTCATCAAAAACCCCTGTTTGCAATATAAATGAATATCTGATTTCACATTTTTGTCAGATTTGCACCCTATGTAGGAATTTTGCATAGTAAACCCTAGGTTTGCAAGAAATTACCAAAAGTGCAACTTTCACACATGTCACACCACATAGCCACATTTTCTTTAAATTTTACATCCTAGCATCAAGATAAGACTTTTTAAACAAATTTTTAACCATGAACTTTCCCTTTTTGTGAATTGTACACATTAAACTCTGAGTTTTCAGGAAATTATCTAAGTACAATTTTCACATCCTAGTGCCACATTTTCCTTTGATTCATCATCTACACACTAGGATAGAAGTTCCTGAATGTATTTTAATCTATATTTGCACCCTTTTCTGTGAAGTTTGCGTTTTGGCCCTTGTACTTTTTCCTTATTGTGTTTACATTATTTTGTTGATTTTAAGACCTTGTCTTCTACATGTTTTCATGAAAACAACATTTTCTTGACATTTTACATACATTGTGGCATATCTTAGACCATGCATTATTCCCATACATGCATTTATCATATTTGACCACTAAAATGACCAAATTACCCCTGTGTCATCAATTCATGCACATGTATGTCAGTTATTGCACCAAGTCATGCATAACCTCTGTCCATAGCATTCCTTAGCATCCTTTACCCATTTAGGTACATTTTCATGCATTCTACATAGTTTCGGTTGTATTTGCACATTAGTCCATTCTTTTTTAATAAGTCTGCATTTCATGCATTCTTCCGTAGATTTTTCTCCTACCTATCTTCGGATTCCCTTATCTGATATTCGATTTGACTATCTTCATTCCATATTTTCAGATTTTTCGATTTGATTTGGATTTCATCGCCCGAGGGCGTACATTAACAGACCTGATGGCCAACATTGGCCCCACCACTGATTATTTCTCTTTTTGATTTTCACGACTTTTTCCATGATTTCGATGACTCGGGTTGACCCCACTTTCTATATTTTTGACCACAGTATGGTTTTCTGGACCATTCTTTACAAAAACATCGTCATTTTATGTGAATATCTTCACATGTCATAGTTTTCCTACTTTATGTGGACTTCTTTGCAGTTTTCCCACCTTGATTTCTGCGATGCTTTCTTTGATTCTAACGACTTGAGTCAGTTGCATTTTTGACATTCTTGTGACCTGTATTATTTTCTGAGCCATTCTCGCCAGAAACCTCATCATTTCATGTGATTTTCTTTGTCGTGTCATACTTTGTGATTTTGTCATTTCCTGTGGATTTCTTCACAGTTTTCGTGTACCATCTCGCACATCCATCTAGTATTGTCTTGGCATTCATAGTAGCATGATTAGAGCACAATCTAGGCTTAGAAAATATTCATCTAGCCTCTAGCAAGCGAATCAGACTAGAAAGACCGAGTTTCTCGAGCATACGAGGGTGCCTAACACCTTCCCCATGCGTAATAAGAATCCTTACTCATCCTCTAGTTAGTAGACATCTGGCCTTCATGTTTGCATATCATTCATTCACTTTTTGTGATTTGTTTGTGGTTTTCCTCGTCTTTCCCTTAAAAGACTAGGTGGCGACTCCTTTCCTTTTTTCGTTTTTATCCCATCTCGCGCCCTCGCTATCCTAGCGTGGTTGTGGCCTCCTCCCTCTAGCGTGACCCCGCGCTGGATCCCCCCGGTTGGGCATGATCACAGAAACTGGTGACTCCACTGGGGATACCAGATTTCAGCTTTCAGGTTAGTCTTTTTGCTTGCTTCTTAAGGCTTTGGTTTCATATGTTTATTTGTTTGCCTTGTTTGTGATTGTTTGCTTACTTAGTGTGCTTTCCGCACTTTCTTTCACACATTCGCTCTGTCACTGCACACACATGCTATATATCTTGCTTTTTGATGTGATGGATGTTTTCCTTTCACAATCATGATGCCATGACACTTACACAAGCCATGATCATGCCTTTTGCTTATTGTTTACTTGCTTGCTTGCCTTGTGTGTTTTCTTCCCCTTTTCGCACTTGACATGCCTAGGAGAGTAGAGACATGTTTGTTTCCCCTTCTGGTTTAAATAAAACACACAAACTTAGAGAACAATTAATAAGGCAAAACTAGAGACCAATTTGAACTCTTCCCCCTTGGTTAATAAAGTGCAAGTAAAAGACACAAAAGCATACATGCATGATTCATTTATATAGGTGCATGCATTCTTCTCCCCTAGGTCCACCTACAGTTTGCGAAGGACAATTATGGTAACCCGTTCTATGGCTTTGGCGTGGAACGTGTTGCTAGTTTGTCCCCCTTTGTCCGGGGTTGTGTCGACGCTAGTAGTGGGTACAACTCCATGCTACTGCAGGAGATGAGGCCACCAACGCACCACCCGTTCACTGCCTGTGCCTTGGCCAGAATTTAGAGCGGGGACCTTACTTTCTTGCCTTGAGTCGGGGACCCACATACCCCTGAGAGAGTCTAGAGTAGACAGCTTACTAGGACACACATAGATGGTGAGAGAGCGCATAATAGTTGCATCCATATGCTTGTGCATTCATGCCACCATAATAACATTGCATCTATGTCTTGTTCTACTCACATCAAATTTCCCTGATGCCTGCTTGTTTTTTACAGGTTAGTGAGCGAGTTCCTCTGCCGGAGCTCAAGCATCCCTGTTTTCTGTTTCCCCTTTGGTGACAGATCTCGCCCATCCTTTTCTGAGTTACTCGTTGCTGTCGACAATAGCTCGTCTTAGGATCCATCCTTGGCCTTGTCGTCGCAGTCCGATTCTTACTCGCTCCCGTTCCACCATGGCCCAGCGTATTGACGAGCCTTTGACATCTGCTGTTCCTGAGGTGACTGCCTCTGCGGTCCCTCCTTTGACACTGATTTCTTCTGTCACTTCTCCCTACAATCGTTTCCCGATGTTTGGGAATTCCTCAAGCATCGGAAGCTGGCAGGCTCACTCCACTGCGGAGCCGATCATCGAGGCCGTCACTATGACGGCCACACACATTCCAGAGACCCAGCCTTTGTCTTATCCTCTAGTTGGAACTGCTACTTTTAGCACCCAGCCACCTACGACGACACCTCTGATAGGATCTCTCTCTGTTGAACAGTCTGAAGTCCAACCACTGCTTGGATCCTCTACGCCTTTTACTGTGGTTTCTGGTACTACTACCGATGGGTCTCATGTCCTCCATGACCAACAGCTTCTTGAGCTCGCTCAAAAGCTTCTAGGCATGCGTTTCTATATCCTTCCAGCTTCTGTTGCTCCTCCGATGGTTCCAGAGGTCCCTGTGTCACCGTTGCTTGCATATAATGCTACACCCACTGCACCACCTCCCCGGCCATCGCCCTAACTTCTTTCGACTTCAGTGGTGATAGGACCGACTCTGCCTATGGCTTCCTCACTACTCACCGCACAGCATCCCTCCTATGCACTTAGTGGCCAGCCTTTAGGTTCAATAGGGGCATAACACCCTCACATCTCATTCCCTGGATCTGTCTCGGGACAACAGCTGTACCCCACTCACACTGCACCTCACTTAGCACATCATGCATCTCCCCCTCCCATCTTGCATCAGAACCAAGTTTCTGCATACTCCTCACAACACTTTGCACCAACACGTGGGTACGCCAACCATTGTGCACTGACACCAGTAGATGCGATGGTGGATCCGGAGGAGCACCTCGGTGCGACCCATGTGGCGTACGTAGGACCTGCCCTAGCTGCATCACCCTCATCAGCTGCTCCAGATGTCCTCAACGCCAGGGTGGGCGATCTTGAGAAAGCACTTCGACAAGTGCAGGGAGGAGACTGCCAATCTTACCCATTCCGAGACCTCTGCTATTTCCTAGAGGTTACTCCCCCACCAAACTACCAAGTCCCGGATTTCGAGAAATACAATGGTAAAGGCTGCCCTATCTTGCATCTAAGGGTGTATTGCGGAGATCTCGCACAGCTCCAAGCTGACGAGAGGTTATTGATCCGTCTTTTCCAAAAGAGTCTAACCGGTTCCGCACTGAAATGGTTCACATCTTTAGATATGGCCCGGATAAAGACTTGGAACAACCTTAGTCAGGCATTCTTGGAATAGTACTCCTTTAATTTCGACTTGGTCCCTAAGCGTGAGGACCTTGCCGCCATCAAGCAGAAGCCCCATGAATCATTTGGAGAGTATGTTGGGCGCTGGCGCGCTCTTGCTTCACAAGTTCGGGATAAACCCTCTGATGAGGAATCCATTGAGATGGTTATCTAGGGAGCGCAACCAACCACTAGGGCCCTGCTTAGCATACAACCTATCACCACTTTTGCATCACTGATTCATGCAGGCACTAGCATAGAAAGTTCGTTGCGTAGTGGCAGCTTTCCTGCACTCACAACATTTGCTAAACAAGCCACGTCCCTGACTTCCGTCCCAGGAACAAGTGGTAGCAACACTAGCATTGGCGCAAACGGTAATGCCAATAAGAGGAGGGATCCCCCCCCCCCCAAAACACCGTTGCATACGTTGGACCTCCTGCTGCGCCTGTTGACACGTGACGCCCATCTCAGCAGCACTTTGTTTATGCACCCACGCACAGAGCACCATGCACCTCTCACATCACCACTGTCGTCGAGCTAGCGTATCCTGTCGCACTGGCAAGGCCAGGACCATACCAAGGTCAGGCACAACTACGCTGCCTAGATCGCTGCTTCATGCCTCTAGTTGAGCCATTGAGCGACGTCCTCCCGAAGGTACAGTCACTCCTGAAGTTCCAAGAAGTCCGCCGGGGTGGCACAAAGCAGACTTATTCTGCAACTTCCATCGCTCCCCGGGGCACGCGACGGATAGTTGCTTCATGCTCTGACATGTTATTCAGGACCTGATTGACCATAAGGTCATTGTCATTCACACCCAATAGATGGAGTCAGCACCAGCACGAACACAAGCATCTACATCTATCCCTGATCCTCCTAGCATTGTTAGCTAGCCTCTTCCTGAGCATGGCCGTCGAGACGCTCTAGGGACCTCTAGGATTCATGCTCTCTTTCTCCCCTGGTCCAATGTGCACATTAGACCCTTCGGATTTGATTCATGATTTGTCTACTCCATTCCCACAGTCTTTGTATCACTCTTTTCTCGAGGGTTCAAGCTCCATGGTGAATATGATCCAACTCACTGCCAGACCAGAATATCCAGCAATCCCGTTGGCACACCCACCATCACCTAGTGCTCCAGCAATCTTGCTAGCATACTCATCCCTACCAACCACATCAGTGACCCTATTATCACAACCCCCTCCATCTATGGCACCTGTCACCTTGCTAGTTCATCCCACCACACAGTCTCCCCAACCTGTATCCCTACCATTTTTACCAGATGCAAGCCTACCGTTTGTTCAGCCAAAGCAAGTCATTAGGGCACCTGTGGTCGTTAATTTGACCCAAAATACCCATCGCTTGCCTTATAACCATGCCGCAGAGATGTGTGCTGAGATCACGCGTTTGGGGTGGGTATACAGGGTCCCACCTCTTGAACCTAAGCAAACCCGGCCTACTGTAGATCCTCCACAACTAGAAAGCCAGCCAGTGAAGCCCACCACTGAGGAAGCCTTGACAAAGTCCTCTTCCACCATAGCTAAGCCTATAGCCGACATCACTGCTCAACTTAAGAAGCTCAAGGCTGATATTTCCATTTGGGACTTGATCCACACTTTGGCCGAGCACCGAGAGGCCTTCCTTCAGGTTTTCTAGGCCGCCCTCGTAGCCCCCTGTAGACACTCCAATTTTTGAGGTAGTTCATTGATAAGGCTCCAATTGTTGCTTGGGATATGGCTGACCCTTGGACCAATCCCTAAGCCCGCAGCCCAGTTAGAAAACCAGACCAATAGGGGAGAGCACCAATCTAGCACATCAACACAGCACATCAACCTAGCACATCAATCTAGTACACCAACCTAGCACATCAACCTAACGCACTCCCCTAGCACACATAGGTGACGCACTTATCCAGCGCACCTCATTGGTGCACAAGGCTGCGACTGCTGGCTTTCCACCTTCCTTGGCTGTTACCTCCAGTAGCGAATGTGTCATGGAATATTCCAGGCTCTTCGTCTACGAGGCGCTCCTTATACCCGTAACTCATCCCTGAGAGCTCCCTATAAAAGGACCTCCATAGGCACCATTTTGAGGACCGCGAAAAGGGACCAAAAATCTTGAGAGCTGAGAATTCTGAGTGGAAATACCTATGCCCAGCCATTTTCTACTCTAAAAACCCGACCTCTGCACGAGCTTCTCCATCAGTCCAGCTGTCTGATTTCATTCCCTGGAGCACCTACTTGCGTCCCAGAGCCTTCCAAAGCAACAAAGGTTTTCTTGTTACTGTTATCACAAAGAAGGAACATCGTGAGGTAGGCATTCTACCTCCCTTTTTAATTTGTTAATGCCATTTCAAAGCTGAATAAAACATGCTAAAACCTTGCGTATGATTTGATTTTATCCCATGTTTATGATGTTTTTTTCATGATATAATGATCGTACTTTCCATGCAAACAATCTCCATGCAAATCTACATTGGCATTTCTAGCATATAATCTCCATATGTTGTTGTTCCATGTTTAATATTTTTACCATGCATCATATATGCTCTTACATGTAGAAGCATGCACATTTGATCAACATACACATGTTTTGATTCGTTTTACCCAGATCATGCTTGTTCTTAAGTATTTCACACATTTTTATGCATGAACCCATTCACTTGCCTTGGTTTCAAATGCTCTGTTTTCATGGCAATTCTTGATCTTATGCACTCACAGCATGTTTCTTAGTTTTACCATGGCATAATCCTTCTAGCACTTGCACAGGCCCCCTCTGTATCTCTACTGGGTGGGTTCTGGATCGGGTCACAGTCTGATCCAGAATCTCTGGGGCGCATATCCTTGTCGCACCTAACCCACTCACCACTCTGGCGCACTCAGTAGGCGCACCAGACTGGTCAGAGATCAGTGCACTTGCATTAACATCATACTTGCATGGCTTTATCACGGAGTTTTGAGCTTGTTTTCTCCTGATTGATTCTCTGGTTTGCCGAGATGCCCCAACATGTTTTCAGCTTTCGATCAAATTGTTTTCCATTTGCTTTTTTTTCTGCTTTGTTATTCAGCTCCAGGCTGAATCTGGTAGACTGATTGCACCCTACTCCCTTGAGAGAATCATGCGCATCAGTCCATGATCAAGAGGCTTGGCTGGATCATTGCTTCCTACATTTAGTTCACATAGATTGTGATCTTGTGTGAGGCTTCAGGCCCTTGAGCTCAAGGTCATTGCATTGCATTTACATATTTTAACTCTTTTAAAGCTTGCTTTCCGGGTTTCCCAGAATGGTTTCTACTGCATGTTTTCCAGAGTGCACCCTCTGGTGTTTTGCTTTGCTTTACTTTCTATGTTTTACACCCTGCATACATTACTGGCCCACCTAGACGCACATAGGTGGCGCTCCAGACTGACGCACCAGTCTAGCGCACCAAACAAGCGCAGTATCCTGTTTCCAGTAGCACATAGCATGTTTTTCAGATGTTTTGCTTGCTTTCTCGACCCGATTCACTTCTGGGTTTTCATCTGATTTTCTTCCTGGTTGCATTAGGAAGGCACATCTCTGTTTTCAGCAGTTTTCCTGCATCTTAGCTTGCATTTAGGCATGTAGAAAGCAAGGATGATAAATCGCTCAAGATATGAAATCCCTGATCTTATTATGCAATATTCTTGCATCAACTCTTGGCCCGGCACACGAGCGATATTTCTGAGCATTAGGACACACTCCTACACACCATGCACCTATATTCTAGACACCACTCATTAGCATGGCTTGGCATTTCGCCCTCGGGCGTACAGCAAAAGGCTGAAAAGTCGACATTTCATTTGCAAAAGAGAAATCATTAGAAGACCGATTCGTCGGGCGTGCGAGGGTGCCTAACACCTTCCTCGTACGTAATAGGGATCCTTACCCGCATT